>OY728158.1:967402077-967552466 GCA_963277665.1 Viscum album | reverse complement strand
AACAGAATGAAAAATTGTAAGAACCCGGATCTTCGTTTGAGGTATGTCTTTCCTTTTTCGGGAGTTTTTGAGAAAAATGGAGTTTCTAGAAATTTTTAAAGTACACGCCGTGTAATTTCTGAGTACACATTGTGTACTCTTTTCTGGCTCGAAGCCGTGTGCTGGCTGTGCCTGTCCTACACACACGGGGTGTAGGGGTGATGTGGAGGCCGCTTAAAGCGGAGTACGGAAAAACCTGGTACATGTCGTGTACTCTAGAAGTACACGCCGTGTACTTTCTTTTTTTCATTAAACAGACTGGGGTCGTGCCTAATCGATGAAAAGCTCTTCTTCTCCAGCTTCTTCATCCGAGATCACCGGGAATTCATGGATCTTCAACGAGCTTCCATTCCTCCGTTCTTTCTCCTAATTGATCGTCGTTGATTGCGTTGGAATCGCAGCGGTGAGTTATCTCTTCTTCTTTAGCCTTGTTCCATGTTTCCTCCTCGTTTCCAAATTATCGTGGGTTGAGTGTTTTTGTCATTTTATCCGATATTAAACTTTCTAAGGGGAATCAATCATCTTGGTTCACGTATATCGATCTCCTAGCACCAAGGTTGGTGGTTTGTGCCTTTCCGTAGTAAGTCTGTGAATATTTTGTTCAAATTCCACCAATTCTCTTGAACGGGGAATTGTGGATTTCCTGTTTTGCCCCTGTTGTTTGTCTGCTTTTCTTGATTTCTTGAGTAGAGATCTTTGCTTGAAAATTTGGATAATTTATACTGTATTCTTGTTCTTTTCCTTTCATGTTTTGCTTATTAGGTGTTTTTCCATTTTCCATGCCTAGTTGTAGGATAGTGGAATTATTGTACTGTTATGCTGTTGTGCCCTAGATTGATAGCCAAGTAGTTCTTGAGGTTTACTTGGGCAGATACGTGCGTTATGCATGTTTATTTCACACTGGATTGTGATAACCTAGTGTAGTAGACCATAGGGAGAATGGACATAAGGGCTTATCCAGAGTGACTTTTAATAAAATGCGAGACCACAAGGGGAATTGACGATGAGTGCTTCCTCAGAGATTCTGTAGTTCCTCGACGCGGGCCACAGGGGGAATGAGACGTTGAGTGATTCCCCAGAGATCCTTTAGTACGATAAGAGACTATAGGAGGAATTTAAGATGAGTGCTTCCTCTGAAATTCTACTCTTAGCTGAACCAGAGGGGTGAGACTGTGTGTTCCTCCTAGAGGGTTGCTAGTACTTGTAGGTTGAACCATAGGGGTTAGGCTGTGAGATCTACCCAGAGGATTACCTATTTTCTACATGTTGTTGGTTGTTTACTTTTGTACTTTATATGCTAGAACTGTGGACGGTAGTTGTTGTGTGCTTCTCTTTTTACTGCTTCATGCACTTTTACATGCCTTGTATACATTGACTATTAGGAACAGATCTTTGGGTGATTGCCTACTGGGATTTTATCTCACACTCTATTTGGGCCATGCTTTTGGGACCAAGCAGACTTTGTTTTTGCAGGTATAGATAAGGACAAGTGCCCTTAGACTTATGGTACTTGATTTCTTGGAGCTAGAGAGCAAGGGACCAAGCTTAGGCTTGTGATGCTATAGGAGTTGCAGTTATTTTAGTACTTGTTTTTACTTGTATTTCAGAACGTTGTTGTGTTTTCTGCGTTCCTTAGACACTTATACCTGCTGCATAATTATCATCATTACTATATATTCATTGCTTCCGTTGTTTGGTTTCAGTTTTTGCGTATTGATTACTTCTTCCGCTATTTACTGTTGATTTCTTTTCTTTGTATACCTTACCAAATGAGGGCATAGTTTCCCCAATAACTTACCAAGGCCCTCACTGCTAGTTGGCAGCCTTTGGCGTTTGGCGAAATGCGCTGGAGGTCATGTGGAGAACCGGGCACGGGGCACCTCTGGGTGGCTCCAGAACCGGGATGTTACAAAGTGGTATCATAGGGTTTTCTTTCTCTTGACTTACTGTTTGGAGATTTATCTAGGGATAGGATGGATTCGGTACTTGGTGTTAAGCTGTGCCTGAGAGTAGCTAACCCGTGTACAGGGAAAATCCATACTACCTTGTTTATTGCAGTTTTCTGGTTTTGAGATTTACAGTTGATATGATTTCACCTAGAGTGATTCAGTTGTCCTGTGTTGTTGTTGTTTTGCTATTGCAGTTCTATTTCTGTCACAACCCGATGAGATGAGGGTATGCCATCTCATGCATCATATAGACACTTGTTAGAAATCACATTCCATGCATTCTTGCCATGCCATATAGTGTGCATTAGCGATTTCATGTTATTGTTATAGACTTGTGTAGATTTTTCATGTTTTTATGATAAATTCTTTGATAGAATCTTTGTTTCTTGATAGAGGAATGTTTGTATTGTACTTTTCTTGAATGAATACCAAATTTTGATTCTTGAGGTGTTATGGGCCTCTTGAATCGGAAATTGGTGGATCATTGACCTATTTTTCTTTGTATATGAATGTATTGGATGCCAAACTTTGATTCACGGGGAGTATGGTCCCTCACGAATCGTAATTTGGCACCATCATGCCTTATTTTCAGTGTTTTCTGGGATTCGGTACAGTTTCAGAGCTACTGCCCAGAAAAAAGCCAATATACATGGAATGTACTTTATATATACACGCTGTGTAGTTTTAAACCATGTCTTTGACTGTGTGAGCAGAAACACGAGTTGTGAAAATCGCTAGGAACATGCCATGTATGGTAGGTACACGCCGTGTAGTAGTGAGAGTGTACCCGACCGTGTAACTAACAACACGGGTCGGGGAAGCTCGAGTAGAATACGCCGTGTTGGGTAGCAATACGCTGTGTAGTCTTTTTCCAGGTACCCAGTCGTGTCACGAGAAACACGGATCGATGTTATCTTCTTTCATTCACGCCGTGTTTGTTTGGAACACGCCGTGTAAGGTTTAGCCGTGTACTTGGCCATGTCGCCAACAACACGGGTCGGTAAAAATCTTTAAGTACATGCTGTGTTTGTTAGAAACACGGCGTGTAGTCTCGGCCGTGTAGTCGGCCGTGTAGCTAGAAACACAGTTCGTTTAAACCTTGTCTACTACACGCCATGTCCACCAGGCACACGCCGTGTAGTCTCAGTTTAAGAAGACCGTGTGGGTTAGTCGTGCAAGGAGACACGGGCAGGGAAACAGAGTTAAGTACACACCGTGTAGATTTTATACATGTCGTGTAGTCTTGTTTTGTAAATATTATGTGTTCCCTTCTCCTATTTTTGTTTTTTACTTCTCCTTGGGATTCTCATATCCTGTTTGTAAAGAAGGAAGATGGTACCCTTAGGCTCTGTGTGGATTATCGGAAGCTGAACCAGTTGACGGTCAAGAACCGGTATCCCTTGCCTAGGATTGATGATATTTTCGATCAGCTCCGAGGAGCCCGGGTGTTATTGAAGATCGATTTGAGGTCCGGTTATCATCAGTTGCACGTTAGACCATCAGATATACCTCTGACAGCCTTCAGAAGCAGGTATGGTCTCTACGAGTATATGGTCATGTCGTTCGGTCTCACAAATGTGCCAGCAGTTTTCATGGCACTGATGAACTGAGTGTTTCATCCTTACTTGGACTCCTTTGTCGTGGTCTTCATGGACAATATCTTGGTGTACTCTCACACTCGACACGACCATGCTACCCATATTGAGATCGTTCTGAGTACACTGAGAGAGCATCGGCTTTATGCTAAACTCTCAAATTGCCACTTTTGGATGGATCAGATTCACTTCTTGGGTCACGTTATCTCAGAGGCAGGAGTATCTGTGGACCCAGATAAAGTGAGAGATATAGTTTCCTGGGAGCAGCTAAAGAATTTTTTTGAGGTACGGAGTTTCCTATGGATGGATGGATACTACATAAGCTTCATTCAGGACTTTTCACGCCTAGCAGCATCGTTGACAGGTCTGACCAAGAAGGAAGTGAAGTTCTTATGGTCAAATTCTTGTGAATCATCCTTTCAGGAGCTGAAGGTAAGGTTGACATCAGCACTGATACTAGTCTTTCCAGAGCCAGGAAAGAGTTACACTGTTTATTGTGATAACTCAAGTGTCGGGCTAGGAGCTGTGCTTATGCAGGGAGATACAGTCGTTGCGTACGGGTCTCGGCAGTTGAGGCCACATGAGAGGAACTACATGACGCATGATCTGGAGTTGGCAGTTTTTGTTCATGCCTTACGCTGTTGGAGTCATTACCTTCTGGGAGAGCACTTTTTGGTTTTCACCGACCACAAGAGTCTCAAGTACATCTTCACTCAGTGTGATCTGAATCTGGGACAGCGCAGGTGGGTCGAGTATCTTCAGTCTTTTGATTTTGAGCTTGTATATACACCGGGAAAGGGCAACACAGTGGCAGATGCGTTGATCAGAAGAAATCAGATTCAGGTAGTTCAGGAGGCCAGTAGTGAGTGGAAGCTTATGGATCTATTCTCTGAGATGCATCTAGAGGTGCATGACAGACAGGGACATACTTTTCTATCTTCTGTAGTTGTTACCTCTACACTACTTGATCGGGTACGAATGATACAGATATCAAACTCAGAAAGCTTAGTCCTGCGGGAGAGTGTGTCAGGAGAGGACCCTCTTCGTGGATGGATAGTGGGTGAGGATGAGATCTTATGTTTCCAAGCAGACAAACACGAGGAGATGATGCGGGATTTCCATTCCTCAGTTTGGGCAGTTCATCCTGGCGTCACCAAGATGTATCAGGACCTTCATTGCCAGTACTGGTGGCCAGGTATGAAGAGAGATGTTTTCGGTTTCGTCTTAAGGTGTTCTACTTGTCAGCAGGTGAAGGCAGAGCATCAGCGACCAGTAGGCCTTTTATAGCAGTTACCCATTCCGTAGTGGAAGTGGAACAATGTCGCGATGGACTTCGTGACCGGATTTCCGAGGTCGCCTCGAGGGAACGATGTTTTTTGGTTTGTCGTCGACAGGCTTACAAAGGTTGCTCGCTTCTTACCGATCAAGGAGACCTTTAGTGTTGATGATCTAGGACAACTGTACATCTGAGAGATTGTACGTCTGCACGTAGTTCCACACTCCATCGTCTCGGACAGGGATGCATGCTTTACGTCTCGGTTCTGGCAGGGGATTCAGAATGCATTGGGTGCGAAGGTACTTTTGAGTACAGCATACCATCCCCAGACAGATGGCCAGTCCGAGCGTACGATCCAGGTGCTAGAGGATATGCCCAGATCTTGCATTCTGGACTTTGGCGGTTCTTAGGAGAAGCATATTCCTCTTGTTGAGTTCTCCTACAACAACATTTTTTAGGCGACTATACTGATGGCACCATACGAGGCTTTGTACGGTAGGCCATGCTGATCACCCTTATGCTGGCTGGAGGCAGGAGAGGCAGCTTTGCTGGGACCTCGTCTTGTTCAGGAGACCTCAAAGCAGATAGAGTTGATTCAAAAGTGGATGGATACAATATAGTCTTGGCATAAGTCTTATGCTGATCAGCGGAGACGACCTCTGGAGTTTAAGGTCGGGGATCAGGTTTTCCTGCATGTCACACCGAGGTTGGGACACAAGAGGATTCAGAGATAGGGTAAGATTTCACCACGGTACGTCTGGCCATTTGAGGTTTTGGAGAGAGTTGGGCCGGTCACCTGTCGGTTTCATCTACCTAAGAGGTACCGGGCTATGCACAACATCTTCCATGTCTCCCAGCTCCGATGTTACTTTTCAGACCTATATCATGTCTTTCAGCCCGAGGAAGTTTAACTCGAAGTGGATGCATCGTTTGAGGATCATCCTATCCGTATTGTAAATCGTAGTACGAAGGTTCTCCGTGGTTGGTATGTTCCTTTAGTACGGGTGCTATGTCAGCATGGTCAAGTATAGGACGAGACCTGGGAGAGGGAGGCCGATGTACGATCACAGTGGCCAGAGCTATTCGGGGTTTCTTCTTCCACTCCTTGCTAGGGAAATTCGGGGACGAATTTCTTTAAGGGGGAAAGTTTGTAAGAACCCGAATCTTCTTTTGAGGTATGTATTTCCTTTTTTGGGAGTTTTTGAGAAAAATGGAGTTTCTAGAAATTTTTAAAGTACACGCCGTGTACTTTCTGAGTACACTCCGTGTACTCTTTTCCGGCTCGAAGCCGTGTGTTGGCCATGCCCGGGCCACACACACGGGGTGTAGGGGTGATGTGGAGGCCTCTTAAAGCAGAGTATGGAAAAACCTAGTACACGTCGTGTACTCTAAAAGTACATGTCATGTACTTTCTTTTTTATTCATTAAACAGATCGGGGTCGTGCCTAATCGACAAAAAGATCTTCTTCTCCAGCTTCTTCGTCCGAGAGCACCGGGAATCTGCGGATCTTCGATGAGCTTCTGTTCCTCCATCCATTCTATGAATCGATCGTCGTTGATTGCGTTGTAATCACAGCAGTGAGTTCTCTCTTCTTCTTTAGCCTTGTTCCATGTTTTCTCCTCATTTCCAAGTTATCGTGGGTTGATCATTTTTGGCGTTTTCTCAGATCTTTGACGTTTTAAGGGGAATAAATCATCGTGGTTCACGTATATTAATCTCCTAGCACCAAGGTAGGTGGTTTTTGCCTTTCCGTAGGAAGTCTATGAATATTTTGTGCAAATTCCACCAATTCTCTTGAACAGGGAATTGTGGGTTTCCTATTTTTTCCCTATTGTTTGTCTGCTTTTCTTGATTGCTTGAGTAGAGATCTTTGCTTGAAAATTGGATAATTTATACAGTATTCTTGTGCTTTTCCTTGCATGTTTTTCTTATTAGGCGTTTTTTCAGTTTCCATGCCTAGTTGTAGGATAGTGGAAATATTGTACTGTTATGTTGTTGTGCCCTAGATTGATAGCCAAGTAGTTCTTGAGGTTTACTTGGGCCGATATGCGTGCTATGCATGCTTATTTCACACTGGACTGTGAGAACCTAGTGTAGTAGACCATAGGGAGAATCGACATAAGGGATTCTCCAGAGTGTCTTTTAATACGATGTGAGACCACAGGTGGAATTGACAATGAGTGCTTACTCAGAGAGTCTGTAGTTCCTCGACGCAGGCCACAGGGGAAATGAGACCTTGAGTGCTTCCCTAGAGAGCCTTTAGTACGATACGAGACTATAGGGTGAATTGACGGTGAGTGATTTCTCAGAAATTAAACTCTTAGCTGAACCAAAGGGGTGAGACTGTGCATGCCTCCTAGAGGGTTGCTAGTACTTGTAGGTTGAACCATAGGGGTTAGGCTGTGAGATCTACCCAGAGGATTACCTGTTTTCTACTTGTTGTTGGTTGTTTACTTGTGTACTTTATATGATAGAACTGTGGATGGTATTTGTTGTGTGCTTCTTTGTTTACTGCTTCCTGTACTTTTACCTGCCTTATATTCATTGACTGTTAGGCACATATCTTTGGTTGATTGCCTTCTGGGATTGTATCTCACACTCTGTTTGGGCCATGCTTTTGGGCCCAAGCAGACTTTGTTGTTGCAGGTATAGATAAGGTCAAGCACCCTTCGACTTCCGGTACTTGATTTCTTGGAGCTGGAGAGCAAGGGACCAAGATTGGTCTTGTGATGCTGGAGGAGTTTCTGTTATTTTAGTATTTGTTTTTACTTGTATTTCAGCATGTTGTTGTGTTTGCTATGTTCCTTAGACACTTGTACCTGCTGCATCATTATCATCATTACTACATATTCATTACTTCCGCTTTTTGGTTTCAGTTGTTCCATATAGTTTACTGCTTCCACTATTTACTGTTAATTTATTTTCTTTTTATACCTTACCAAATGAGGGCATAGTTTCCCCAATAACTTACCAAGGCCCTCACTGCTAGTCGGCAGCCTCTGGCATTTGGGGAAATGTGCTTGAGGTCATGTGGTGAACCGGTCACGGGGCACCTCTGGGTGGCTCCGGAACCGGGAAGTTACAAAAATGGTCTTTAAGAGTTATAAAAAATTGATGTTCCCCAAAGCACTGTTAAAGGGAGGGCCCCTTTATCAATGATAAAAAAAGTAATAATAGGGGGCACCCTTTATCAGTGCTTTTGTTAGCACTAATAAAGGGGTGCCTTTATTACTGCTAGAAATAGCTCTGATAAAGGCCCTACTACTGAAATGTATTGTTTTATTTACAACACATTCTAGTAGTAACCTGTATATATCAGCAACCTGTATATGGAAATTTCTTAAATTAATGGAAATAGAAATTAAATCACAAATACATACAAAAGTACTATATTATAGACATTTTAAATAATGTTTTGTGCAATTAAATTATAAAGTACTATCACAAAAATTCAAAAACATCAATGTTTCATTGTCTTTGGAATCCGTCCCCCTCTTAGAAAATCATGATCACGGTATCAGTTTCCAAAAAACCACCCAAACTCGAGTAAATGAGTCCATTTGTAGAAGAAAACAATTATTATGTTAGTAATACTATAAATAAAAAATTAAACATAAATATGAAACAATATATTCATAAAATGTCACTTTTAAACTGAAACCATGCAATTTGATTCATATTGGTTACACCATATATCGAATTGAGTTTTGGATGATTCCTATACTTCACAAATTACTTATGGATCATTGTCCTAAGGTATCAAAACAATATGAATGTGTTTGATTGGTATTTAGTATGTCGTTTTTCTTTTTTAATAAAATGTAATTATAAACCGAAAACACTCACTTTGAGTAATACCAGTCACATCATGTGTGGGTTTGACATGAGACTAATTCCTACACATCACGAATGACTTATGAATTTTTTTTCTTGGTTTTGAGTATGTCACCTGTCTTTTTTACTAAAATATAATTTTAAACTAAAAACATGTACTTTGAGTCATACCAGTCACATAATGTGTTGGTTTGACATGATACTAATTCTTACACATCAAAAATGACTTATGAATACTTTTTCTATATTATCAAGGGAATAGGAGTGTTTTTTCTGGGTTTATAGTGAGTGGAATTTTTTTTGAACTAAAATGTAAATTTTAGATTGATAACAGATAGTTTCAGTCATATCGAGAACACCATGTATTAGATTGAGTTGTGGATGATTCATAAACATCACAAATAACTTATGGAATGTTTTTCTAAAGTATAAAAACAATACAAATGAGTTTTCTTTATTTTGAGTATGTCACTTGTATTTTTTAATAAAGCATAAGTTTTAAATAAAAAAGACACACTTGGAGGCATACTAATACACCGTGTGTTTGATTGAGATTAATATGATTACTACACATCACAAATGAATTATAGATCATTTTCCTAAAGTATTAAAATAATTCAAATGTGTTTTCTCAATTTTAAGTATGTCACTTATGTTTTTTACTAAAATGTCATTTTAAAAAGAAAACACTCACTTTGAGTCATACCGATCATATTATGTTTCGTTTTGATATGATACTAGTTCATAAATGTCACAAATGAATTATTAATAATTTTACAAAATTATCCATACAATTAGATAATATTTTATTAGTTTTCAGTGTGTTATACACATTTTGATCTAAAATGTCAATTTTAAATTGATAGCGGGCACTTTGAGTCATATTGGGAACACCATGTATCGGATTGAGGTGTGGATAATTACTCAAAATCACAAATGACTTATATGGGTCACTTTACTAAATTATAAAAACAATCCAAATTTTTTTCCTCAGTTTTGAGTATGTCACTTTTCCTTTTTACTAAAATTAATGTCAATTTTAAATAAAAAAACAAACTTGGAGTCATATTGGTAACATTGTGCATCGGATTGAGGTATTCCAAATTACTACAAATCAAAAAAGACATATGGATAATATTTTTAAAGTATCAAAACAATACTAATTAATTTTATCAGTTTTAAGTATGTCACTTGTTTTTTATTAAAATTTCATTTTAAACTAGAAACAAGCACTTTGAGCCATACCATCTATATCATCTATTGATTTTATGTGATACGGATTCCTATATGTTAAAATTGACTTAAGAATAATTTTCATAAGTTATCAATAAAATAAAATCATGTTTTCTTTGTTTTTAGTGAGTGATGCCAGTTTTTTGAAATAAAATGTCAAATTTAAACCGATAACAAACACTTTGAGTCATATTGGGAACATTTTGTATAGAATTGAGGTGAGGATGATACCTACATGTAAAAATTACTTATAGATTATTTTTCTAAATTATCAAAACAATACTAATTTTTTTCTTAATTTTGAGTATGTCGCTTTTCTTTTTTACTAAAATGTCAATTTTCAATAAAAAGAAACACTTGGAGTCATACTGATCACATCATGCATCAGATTGATGTGAGGATGATTTCTACACATCAAAAATGATTTATGGATTATTTTACTAAAGTATAAAAACAATTAAAATATTTTTTCTCAGTTTTGAGTGTGTCACTTTTCTTTTTTACTAAAATATTATTTTAAAATGGAAACATGAATTTGAGTCATACCGATCATATCCTATGTCGGTTTGATGGGTGACTATTTCCTACATGTCAAGAAATACTTATGAATAGTTTCATAAAATTATCAAGAAAGTAAGAGCACGTTTTCTTGGTTTTTAGTATACGACGCACATTTTAAACTAAAATGCCAATTTTACACTAATAACGGACACTTTGAGTTATATCAGGAACACTGTGTATCGGATTGAGGTTCAATTGATTCCTATATAGTAAAATTAACTTATGTATTTTTTTACTAAAGTATCAAAACAATATGAATTCTTTTTCTTGGTTTTTAGTATTTCACTTTCCTTTTTTACTAAAATGACAATTTTAAATAAAAGGACACACTTGGAATTATACTGATCACACTATGCATAATATTGAGGTGTGTATGATTCCTGCAAATCAAAAATGATTTATGGATCATTTTTAAAAAGTATTAAAAAAATATGAGTGTGTTTTCTAATTTTCGAGTATGTCACTTTTCATTTTTACTAAAATATCATTTAAACTGTAAACACGCATTTTGAGTCATACCGATCACATCATGTGTCGGTTTGATGTGAGACTAATTCCTATATATCATAAATTACTTATGAATATTTTTACTGAATTATTGATATTATCTGAGTATGTTTTCTTGGTTTTCAGTGAGCGACACATGTTTTGAACTAAAATGTCAATTTTAAAAAGAGTTGTCGCCAATATTCTAGAAATTGTGTCACATTTAGTTAGTATAAATTTGTTGTAATTACTTATAATTTGTGGTAATTAGTATAAATTATTATAAATTAGTGTAGATTAGTAGAAATTTAAAAAAAACTATAAATAACTATAAAATAATAGAAATTATTATAAATTTCTAGAAAAGTGAATTTAATTTTATTCTCTTTTTTGGATAGTGTTTTCCTTATATCAAATTATTAAAAAAACTAGTTATTTTATATATTTTAGAAAAATATGGAACAAGGAAGTCGACAACAGTCATTATTCAATGATCGCACTTGGATGAATCAGCATAGAAATCTAAAAGGTTTCGGTTTAAACCCTGTATATATTGAGGATGTTGAATATTTCTTATCATTTGTATCATCAAAATCAGAATTTATTTTAAAAAGGAATATTAAGTTACCTTATAAAAAATGTGATCTGAGGACATTTAAAACATTTGAAAATGTTGTGGGTCATCTATTTCTTTTTGGTTTTCAACCAGATTATTTTTTCTGGTATCAATGTGGTGAACACAATTCTAGAGAAGATATTAATAATTTTGTTCCGGATCTATCACGGTTTTAAAATTTAGTTTATGATGTGGAAGGTCCATCTTTTCAAAAAACTGAAACTCAGGATGATATTGATTTAACTCTTGAGTTGGAACTATCTCAATTTTATGTGTTTTTTAGGTCTGTTGAGGATGCCTTATATCCTGGTACCAATATAATAGAATTTGAAGTGATTGCAAAATTTATAGCTATTAAATAAGATAATGGAATGTAAAATATCTATTTTTATCATATATTCTCTTTGTTTAAAGCACTATTACCTGAAGGAAATATGTTTCCTATAAATTTCTATGAGAGAAAGAGGTCGGTTTGTAATTTGGGTCTTAGTTATCAGAAGATTCATGCATGTTCAAATGATTGTGTCTTATATTATGGTAAAAATGAGTCATTGGATAGTTTTCCCACATGTGGAAAATTGATGTATAAAGAGGTTCAACTAGGGAAGTCTGTATTGATTCCAATAAAAAAAGTTGAGATATTTCCCACTTACACCCAGATTGCAGTTTTTATTTATGTCTCAGAACACAGCATCATTGATATCATGGTACAAAACCAATATTTCAACCGGTAAAATCTTAAATCATCCCAATGATAGTGATTCAAGGAAACATTTTTACTAATTCATCTGTCTTTTTCTTTAGAATACTGAAACATATGATTGAGTCTTTCTACTGATATTTTATGTCCATTTGGTTCTTACAGTAGTTAGTATTCGTGTTTTTCTATCTTTATAACTCCATACAATTTACCTCCTTGGATTTTGATGAAGGAACCATGTATATTTTTGACCTTATTAATTCCAGGAAATCCAAAAAAGAATATTGATATTTATTTGAAACTATTGATTGGTGAGTTAAATTCATTATGGATTAATAGTGTCAGTATATATGATGTTTCTACGAAACAAAAAATTTCTACTGAAAGATGAATTGATGTGGACAATTAGTGAATTTCTAGAATATTACATGTTATCTGGAGAGAGTACACATGGTCTAAAATCATGTTCGTACTATATGATAGACATCAAAGATTTTATTCTCTTCAATAGAAAAAACCTTATTTTCTCAACTGTCATCACATATTCCTTCTAACTAATCATCCTTTTCGAGGGAAAAAATTTCCTTTCAGAAAAGGTAAAACTGAAAGTGATTAACCTCCAAAAATGATCTTGGGTACATAGTTAAAATAAATTGTCTCTTCATTAACTCTCATTATATTTGGACCAACAATAAACCTACAAAAAATTATTGTATTTGGGAAATAACACAATTGGATAAAACAAAGCATTTTTTGGGATCTTCCATATTGGTCTGATTTTTTGATCCATCACATGTTGGTTTTCATACATATTTATAATAAATATTTTGATAATTTATTTCAAACAGTTTTGGATACACCAGGAAAGAGAAAATATAATGTAAAGGCATGATTAGATCTTGCCAAAATTTTCAGGTGACCAGAACTTGATTTTTTTAAAAAAATTAGATCACAGAAGTTAATTAATCCAAAAGAAGATTATACACTATCCAAATAAAATAGATTATTATTTTATTAGTGGATTTCATATTTGATACTTATATATGTCTATGCTTCCAATTTTGGAAAATGTGTTAGAAATGGTTATATTACCGGATTAAAAATTCATAACTATCATGTTATAATGGAAAGAATTCTATCGATTGGATTAAGTGGTTTATAGAATTCTATGATTTTGGGATGTGATAAAAGACATATAATATTTTTTTTCTTAGACATTTGTGCAGTAAAAATGGACTATTATAATATGTTGTTTTAATTTTATGTAAACTAGAAAAAAATCTTCACATCGTTTTTCCTTCACTTAATGGAACATTTGATATTACATTTTCTGCATGAAGAAAAATGTGGAGGTCTAATATAGTTCTAATGGATGTACCCATTTGAGAGATTCATGTAGAAATTGAAGAAAAAAGTATGTAATAAAGTATCAGTTGAAGGCTCAATTACAGAAGCTTAACTATAGGAGGAAATTTATTGTTTATGCTCTCATTATTTTTAATCTGAATATCTCTCAAAACACAACAACATGGGTCATAATGAGTGAAATGTTGATGATAAAATGAACAATTAATTATCAGTTTTTAATCATCCTAAACTTGGCTTCAGTGGAGTTCATGAACAATGGCTTTTATATGATGAACATCACAGAGCTCATACAAATGTTCAGATCAATTGTGAAGAAATGAGATCATTTGTACTTTGAGTTCTCCTATCACTTATTCCATAATATTTGTTATAGTAAATTAATCTTATTTTATTTGTAGGTTATATGATAATCATATCAAGAAATAACTTCTGCAAATTACAACAGCTACTCTTGAAGAACGTCTGTAAAATAATTTTTCCTACTGGCTTCAAAAACTAGTAACATAGATTATTTATAGTTTAACATATAAAATCAATTTATTAATTTTTATATTTATACTTTTTTTACAAATTTTCACGGATCTCAACATGCTGATAAGATTGATAATTGATTGTGTGTATTGAGTAACCCACCATCCAAAATGGTTAAATATTATAATGAATATGTGGTGAATGGTTTTTGATTTCATACACATGCATATAGGGAATCACAAAAATAATGAATAGTGGTATTTTCTTAAAAGGATCTCATCATAGAGAAACTGAAGTTTACTTTTACGGCATACTAGAAATATTATTGAACTTTTTTATCTGGGATAGAATTATATAATGATGTTTAAATATTAGTGTTTGGATATTGAGAGAGGCTTTTATTTTCATCCAGGCCATGGAATTATTGATATTAAATATAATAGTCTTCTTTCAGTAAATAAACCATTTTTATTGGATCATCAGGCATATAAAATTTATAATACAAATTATTGTGCTACTTTAAGAGAGTTGGGTGATTAGTGGAGCATAATAAAAATGAAATCTTGGGGAAATTAGTTTACTCAAAGTGAATGTGGTTCTGATGGAGTGGAAGGAATTGAAATTTTTCAAGAGACTGCTAAAAATATATATTTCTCAAGAAGAGAAACAAATATCGATAATAAAACCCCACAGTTAAGGGTTGATGGTGTTGACGGTGTTAATGATATTACAAATGAATTTGAAATGAAAAGAGATGATGAAAGTGAAACTCATATGGAAATTGATGATGTTGAGGAGGAATATAAAGACATTGACATCGTTAGATATGAATATGAGGATGCATATGAAGATTGGAATGGTTAAATGTTGGTTATAATCATATATAATATATATCTATATAAAATAGTTGTTTTTAACTATTTTCTAACAATAGTCATTTCATGTTTCAGATGGATGAGGATCTGTTTTGTTAGTTACAATAGGCTGATCTACCTTTAGACGAGCAGGATGTTGGATCATCTGACCCTCATACTACTGGAAGTTTAGGGAGGACTCAAAGGGGGCATGGTCTTTCCTGATTGATGATTCTTGTCCCTATCCCAGAGTGGCGTACACATCTTGACTTCCATCAATGCATGCAGAGGTATGTTTACCTGTGTATTTTAGTTAATTTACATTAATTTATTTATATACTAATTGTTTCACTATTTTTTATTTTTCAAAGATTTTTACATATAGTTGTTGGATAGTGGATTGATATATTTCACAATTATGTTTCTAAATCATGGGTCACATGGGATCAGATTCCCATTTATGTTCAGCACCGTATGTTCGGTCATTGGATGCTATGTAAATAAATAATATTCATTTTGAATTTTATTTAATCAATAACTTGATATTATAATTTATTTATAGGTTTTATGGTATCTCATTGATGAGGTCATGTTTGGTGCTATTTGGAAGGCATGGGAGGGGTTTATGTGTGGTTTTGTCATTAGTTTTGGCACAATTTAATAAGGAAATAAATGATGAAAGTAGGAGTGACATAGTTTGATGAGTCTTGTCGTACCCACTGACCTAATTAGATTTCATCTCAGGTTTGGGATGGATTATGTTCACACTAAATGGGTGATCATTTTTAGAGGAGATCATTGGTGGGTCAAAAAAACTAGGGGAGACAGGAGGTGACACATCAAGACGATATTCATACATTCAGTATGCATAGGAAACATATGGTAAGTACTTTTATTAAATAATTTATTTAACCTTAAATGTAAATTTTTTATTTTATATTCATATTGGAAGTCAAATAGCCTGATATTACAGAGTTCAACATTTATATGAGGATTTACAATGATTATGTCACTATAGAGATTAGAGGTGATCACCAACATCAGATTATGGTCAGTGTATTTTTTTTTTTTTGAGTTTTAAAATTAACTACAAATAATATATTAACTATTTTAATTTTAAATTGCAATAGAAGGGGTCATATGAGGTCGTGACATCTTAGTCACAGACTAAGAGTCAGGCCGAGATCGAGGGTCAGACCAGTGCCCACCGATTGGATGAGGCAGCATGGATGCAGGAGACCCAGTATGGATTTGAGAAAGACTAAGTTGTTGGTATCGGCTCTCGATTGATGTATGGGAGTTATTATGGGACCACTATGATGTCAGCATCTAGATTGAGAGGAGCTCATAGAGATTCATCATCATCCACTACACATTATCAGGAACAACTGCGATCTCAGAGTGAGATTGTAGAGATTATGCGTAGGGAGTAGGAAGAGCTCTTTCAACAGTAACAACAGTAGGAGGAAGAGATGCATCGATGGCAGCATAAACAACCTGAGCAGAATATGGAGTACATGCATCATCTAACTCATGTTTTATGGATGGAGCTCCCTCCACCATCTCCTCCAACTCCTCTAGAAGATCACCCCAGTGATGTCAACTCCTCCAGAAGACCCCCCAGTGATGTCAACTCCTCTAGAAGACCCCCTAGTGATATATCTACATTTTATAATAAAAAAATTGAATGTCATTTTGTTTTTTAATATTATATATTTATTTTTCTATATAGTGTGATTTTTTATATTGTTGTGAATATTTGGTTTTTTTTTGTTTTTTATTTTTTTTATTTTAGTACTTTATTATTTATTTATTTTATTACTATTTTAGTTATTTTATTATTTATTTATTATTTTATTAAAATTATTATTTAATATGATTTTATTTTTATTATTATTATTTTGTTTTTATTATTATTTTTTATATTTTTGTGAATATTGATGTTTTTATTATTTTATTATTTTATATTATTTTACTATAATCATTATTCTTATTAATATTAATATTATTAATATTATTTTATTATTATTATTATTATCATTATTATTATTTATATTATTAGTATTATTAATAATATTTTTATTATTTTATTATTATTATTATCATTTTCTTATTATTATTGTTTAATATTTTTTTAGTAATATTTTTTTTAGTAATATTATTTTATTAAATTTTATTAATATTGATTTTTTTTTAAAGTTTTTTCTACTAGCCCGTTGTAAATAATTATTTACGACAGGCCTATGGAAAATACTTATTTGTGATGGGTCCATCGTAAATAAGTAATTTTTAAATACCATGGGTTAGCTATTTGTGATGGGTGAAGTTTTCATCACAAATATGGTTTTTTGCGACGATCCATCGCAAAAACCCATATTTGTGACATGATTTTCTATCAAGGGTCATTTGCGATGGGAGTCCATCACAAATAACTAAATTTTTAATAGTTAAGTAATTTATTAAAACTCACATCACTCCATCTATTTCTAGTTTTTAAATTATATAGCTTCAATACAGTTGAAAATGTTGTATATATTTAGTGCAACCAACATACAATGGCATATTTTCAAAAAAACTTTAACTTCTTAAACAATTTTGGACAATCACGAAGTTAAACTTTAACTGTCATCATTATTTCCTCAATATTATCTTCATCATCATTCAGACCTATAATCACATCCTTGATATGATATTCTTCATTTTTTACACTTTTAATCATATCAGATGATTCATAAAACACAATGTTATCCTAGTCATTATATATATCTACTTTTTCCAGTGTTTATTCCAACATTTATAATTTTGATCTATTATTTGATGTATTAAGTGTTCTTACAACTCCTATGGTGTAATTATTATTGAATATCAATAGTGTAAATATGGACAAAGCATTTAAGAAGGGTCATATGCGTGATATTTTTCAAACTAATGAACTCTTTTACCCCATTTTCATACTATTTTTTCCATACGATTGGCATCTATCCATTTTCAATTCATATCCATCTTATTTGATTTGGTCATATTAATATTTGAAAAAATAAATAAATACAAAAAATGGGCCTTTCAAATTAAGGGAACCCAACATTTGAATGTTTTAAATAATTTCAGCATGCTTAGAAGGAAATTGATAATTGGATTTAAGAAAATAATTACTCTATTTGTGGTAGGTTTTATCCTTTAAATTCATCAAAAATGATCACTGGTATCTGGTATAGGAGACTACGGCTCAGGGTAGTTCAAGAAAAATAGGTGCATGTTTAGAAGATATGGGTGATGAGTCTTAGGCAACACAATGAAATAATAACTATTCAGGAGATGAAGATGATGAGGATGATAGTTGTCTCCTTAAATCTAAAAGTTCCCAAGATAGGGAGTTAGTGAAGCACTAGATAGAATTTTATAGTTTGTTGTCTAAAGTTGAAAAAAATAGTAGCAGTAGCTGTATGATCCCTATAAGGGGATTCTTGAATGGTGTGACCATGATAAGGCTCATCTGGATGGTCTTACACACACTCTTGTTGAGATAGCCATTGTAGTTTCAATATTCGAAGTAATCATTCTATTTCTTCATGAAAAGTAAAATGGTTTTGGTTTAAGGACTAGATTCCAGTAGTTCTTTTCTTCCTATGAGTCCAAGGTTGTAGGAGTGTTGTCATGATGGATATCATTTGGGTTGGGTAGAGTTAGTGATATGACCTTGACATGGTGTTATTATCAATCAATATTATGTAGCAAGTGATATTTTTTGTATCTAGAAGGCCTTTGAAAGATAATATGATCATATAAATATAGATACCACTATTTTTCCTTACACATGTATACATTTATAAATATAGATACCACTCATCACATTGTATTTATAAATATAGATACCACTCAACTTTCAGAAACATATTTTAAGGAGTGTTTAAAAAGAAAAATTAAATTAGTAAGTGACTGGATAAAGAATTTAATCAATAATAAAGGTTAATTTCTAAATATTAATTGTAAAAGAAAACATGTATCACTTATTTATCACCCATTCTCAGTGATAATTTACAACTTCCATAGAGTCTTCAATAAGGGATATTCCTCGTAAAGTTAAACCTATATTCTCTCCTATAATATTATTCTTCAACTTTTTCTTACTTAAAATATTGCTACACATTCCAATCTGGTATTAGGTTGTTGAATCTTTTTTGATCCTTTAATGTTCCTTAGGTTTTTTGGGTGTGTATGGTTTTCTTGGATGATACTAAGGTAATAAATTGTTTCCCTTTTCTAGTTTAATACTTCATAGAAAAAAACAATCCCTAATTTTATGGATGAATTTTGATAAGAGTTTAGTGACCAAAGTGAAAATATAACTCAAGTGGGTGATGTGGGAAATTCATTCAACTTATGTCTTAATTTAGGAATCCAACTATAGAAGAGACATCTTGATCATTTTATCCAAAAAATGAAAAGGATCACTTAAGGATAAATTTTTTTTGACCTTCCAATACTAAAAATAGAAAGGAATGCGATGTTTTAAACATTCCTAAAGGATAAAATTATTAAATATTCATCAAATAATTTAGATATATAATCTAACCAATAATAGAAGATCATTTATTTATATAATTTTGGGACTATAAGGAAGTATTTAAAAAATTGAGAGAAGTATATTATTTCCATTATTGATAAATTTACTTGAATTAAATCTTTTTTCTTTGTGAGAAATGAATCTTAGGATCTATATATGTTTAAATGTTTTAGAAAAAAATTATAGAAAGATTTTAATTCCCCATTATAGATAATCTATATAGATAATGGTATGGAATTTATAAGGGTAGAAATTAATGATTATTTTGAGAATCATTTTATTCACCATGAACTTAGTGTACTATATACACATAATAAAATGTTGTTTTTGAATAAAAGAATAAAATTTTATTTGAGATGGTTCAAACATTACTAATAGAGCATACTACATTATAAAAAACCGATAAATCTAGTCACTCTAATTTCAAATAAAAAACTCCATTTTAAAGTGAATGTGAAATTTAAAAGATCTTTTATTGAGATGATCATTGAAATCCAAAATGTCATCCTCATTTAGAAACATCATAGAAATCCAATTTATTAACTTTAAAACCAATCATTTACCCTCAAAATCATATTTACAATATAAAAAACTGATAAATATTTTTCTATTGAATCATAAAGAGACCCTATTTTTTCCTTTTAATAAATTAAAATATTTTTATATATATTTTTTGAGCCAAGATCTGAGACGGTGTGAAATTTCAAGGCTCTATGTCCCCAGAATTAATTTTATAAAAATATTAAATATATTTTATATTACACACACAATTTCTTAAATAAAATGGGACAACTCTTAAATAGAATCTCAAATAAAAAATATAAGACCATGATTGATTTAGAAACATGATATTTACCTTCAGCATGACCTAAAATAGGTCATCATAGAACGTTCAGATAAAATTAGTTTTTGGTGGTGAATTTGGAGGGTTAATTAAATAATTAATTTAATTAACAAATTAATTAACCTAATTTGGATTATATTTAAATAAAACATTATGTAAATTCACTATGGTGATCCAGATAAACCCTGGGAGAATTGAGAGATGTTATTCCTCTCCTTCTGTTGGAGAATCAAGATCCGATGACAATGAGACTCTCAATCCAGGAGGATTGACATGTAGTGAATAAAAAAATCTTCCTCTTCATTGGAGAGAATTATCTTTTAGGATGAATGATCCAAACTAGTTAGGACTCATTAATTATTGGTTTATTCTTTATTGGTTAAATTATTGATCATGAACTTTCTTTATTCATTGATCGGTGTTAATTTGGAACCCTTTGCATGCGCCCATGTACAAATTCAATTGAGTATTCAATTGTTTCTCACCCTGAATCATCCCAATTTCATCTGTTGGACAATAAATATTAGAAAAAGATTATTTAACACTTTTTCCTGTGCCTTTGTCCTGTACATTATTCATGTTAGTATCATTGGACCACGAGGTCACACTTCGACATTGTCGGGCGGGACCAAGCCCAATCAGACCCCCCAAATTCATGATAGTTTCATGTGTGGTGAATGGATTGGTGATCAAGGATTGAATTTGGGGGGAATTATGATATAATTGGTGTTGGTTTCATGGATCTAGGATCCAAGACAACTGAGTCACAACAGGAGGCGTTCAGTTCATACAGCGAACCACTAGGTCGAATCGGTATACAATTTTCAGCCAACAGATGGCCAGAAATGAAGAACATAGGATTTAACTTTAATTTTGGAAGTCCTAGAGCCATAGATAACTATATAAGAGGTGAATTTGGACATTGAATAATGGATCTTATTTTCTATCAAAAACTCGACTACACATCGTGTAGTGTGAATAACACACAACGTTTAGGGCCCTAGTTGTGGTGGCTAAAGTTTTTCTTGAAGTTAAACATGACATGTCATATGGATGGGCCACACATTGTGTATCATTCCTCTTATAGACAGGTCATGTGAAAGAGAACATGGGTAAGACCCCATGTGGGAAGAAACGACCAGGTGTACACTATGTACCGAAGTATAAGGTCACGGGTAGGGCCCCGAGTGGCATGGACACACCATGTAGACCTTCTACACTCCATGTATCCCTACATGGGAAGTGATTTGTGTAACTATATTTACATGGCTAGTTTATGGAGTGAGACCACACACTGTGTGTAACCCCTTACATGCCATATACCCCTTCTTTCCTTTTGAGGAAACTTCAACCTCTCGTATCTCCTTCGTTTGGACTCAGATTTTGGCCTGTGAGTAGACTGTTCTGTTTTTTCCCACATAGAATGCTATGGTAGAATCAATAGTGGGTTTTGAGATATGATGTGATATTTTTTGGGAATCATGCTTATTTAGGTGATGCTCAACGATGGAGGTTATCCAGCAGGATCAACAGTGGTCCTAGAGTGGCACCCTCTAGCTAGGTTGGGCATGGGTCCTCTACCTATCCAATGAGTGGCACCCTACTACAGAGTCAGAGAATGGGTCTTCAACTATGAGAGTGGAAACCTCCAGCTGGGTTGGCCATGGGTCCTCTATCTTCTATCTGAGTTCCACCCTGCTATTGTATTAGGGCATGGGTCATCGACTATTAGAGTGGAACCCTTCAGTTGGGCTGGGCATGGTTCCTCTATGAACTACTAGAGTGGAACCTTCCAACTGGGCTAATCATGGTTTCTATATTGACCATTATATTGGAACCCTCCTTATATGCTAATCATGAGTCCACTAATGATTACTTGATTGGAAACCTCTTACAGAGACAGTTCATGGGTCCTCATCCATTATAGTGGCACCCTTCTATTGGGTAGAGCATGGGTCCTCTATCAACTATTGAGCAGAACCCTCCTGTTATACCAGGTCATGGGTCCTCTACTTTGATATTGTTCCCCTCAACTGTGTATCATAGTTGGGAGTTGTGGATTGACTTGTATATTTTCTACTAGGAAGATGTATGAGATGTTGGTCATTGTTTATGGACTTCTAGAACTATTGGCACTCTTTCTTGGGTTGTGCTATGAGATAAAGATCCACTTCCCTCTCATTTGGGTTTCTTTGAATTGAACATGTTTGTATGTATGTATGTATGTATGTATGTATGTATGTATGTATGTATGTATGTATGTATGTATGTATGTATGTATGTATGTATGTATGTATGTATGTATGTATGTATGTATGTATGTATGTATGTATGTATGTATGTATGTATGTATGTATGTATGTATGTATGTATGTATGTATGTATGTATGTATGTATGTATGTATGTATGTATGTATGTATGTATGTATGTATGTATGTATGTATGTATGTATGTATGTATGTATGTATGTATGTATGTATGTATGTATGTATGTATGTATGTATGTATGTATGTATGTATGTATGTATGTATGTATGTATGTATGTATGTATGTATGTATGTATGTATGTATGTATGTATGTATGTATGTATGTATGTATGTATGTATGTATGTATGTATGTATGTATGTATGTATGTATGTATGTATGTATGTATGTATGTATGTATGTATGTATGTATGTATGTATGTATGTATGTATGTATGTATGTATGTATGTATGTATGTATGTATGTATGTATGTATGTATGTATGTATGTATGTATGTATGTATGTATGTATGTATGTATGTATGTATGTATGTATGTATGTATGTATGTATGTATGTATGTATGTATGTATGTATGTATGTATGTATGTATGTATGTATGTATGTATGTATGTATGTATGTATGTATGTATGTATGTATGTATGTATGTATGTATGTATGTATGTATGTATGTATGTATGTATGTATGTATGTATGTATGTATGTATGTATGTATGTATGTTTTCATATTTTTATTACTCTCTTGATATGGGTGGTTGAGACGAAATGTGTAGTCTACCTACATGACATGTTGATCTCCCTATGGTTGGATGAGGTTACTTTCTTACTTTGGGTTGATTTTTCTACTTTCTATCTATTCCTATAATGTATCTTACTTATACCCCCTTCATATTTTGGGTTTTCCTACTGGTTATTTATATACACACACCTTCATGGTCTTTGCTCATATGTTTCATATCTTATGAAGACAACAGATTGGTCAGTGGTGATTACATAGGAGCTTAGGGATATCTGGTGTATTGGACCACATATAGTGGTCAGAGCATTGATATTGGGAGTTTCAATCTCTCAGCACTTTTACTTTATATTTTTTTTATTTTGGGACATCTTTCTGGTTGGGCATGTATTTTTCCTCTTTACTTTTAGTTTTCACTATTATACTCTTTTATACCTTTGAGGTTTTTATATGCATGGTTGTATTCTAGATATTTCATCTTTTTATTATTATTCATCTATACCTTTTCATTTATATGGTAAGGTGTGTGTGTGTCTCTAGGTACACTAGGAAAAGATATCCCATGTTAGATATGTCTTTTAGAACTTATCGTCATACCCTGGCCTATGGAGGCAGGTTTGGGGTTGTTGCGACTCAAACCCTGTTGGGTCCAATCATGATGGATCGGTATCAAAGGTGTTTTGATCCCTGAGAAGGTGTTTGGATTAGTCCCCTTATGAGTATTTGGTTGGGATTTAGGTCAACAGTGTCAATGTGTCTCGATTGTATCTCTTAGGCTAGGGAATCTAGTGTTTGTGTGGTGGTTGACATATTCATTTACTAGGACCTTAACTACCTACTTATTGACTCAACATACCGAGACATTGGTTACAGGGATCAATGTTACATGCATCATATAGAATTGGGTATTTAAATATCCTTATGAAGTTAAATGCCCATTATATATATATATATAATCATCTGAGTATGGAATGTCTTGATTAGATTTTCAGGATGCCTCTGTGATGACAGTTGGCCAGGATACCAGTTCTGGATCATGAAAATGATCCAATGAGTGATGATTCCTCATTTTAGGTTCCATATCATGAGATCCTTCCTCCATATGGATAGTTAGTATCACCCCCACCAATTGAGCAGAATATCATACTAGTAGAGCAGGATGAGCATGTGTGCAGGATTAGCGCACTCTGTGAGTTCTAGCGCTAGAGGTCGCTGAAGTTATTTGGAAATCCAGATCCCCATATAGTGAAGTATTGGCTAGAGTCAGTGGTCCATATTTTCAGCCTTATCTAGACATCGATAGATGAGGTAGTTGTGCCGGTATATAGCCTTTTTAATGAAGCAGTTGGGTGATGGTGAAGTCTTGTTACCCAGATGCATGATGATTCAACACTCTCATACCCAAATTCTAGCGGTTTTTATGTTAGGATTACTACCCCTCCTTCTTGTAATCAGTTCATATTCAAGAGATTATGGAGCTACATCAAGGAGTGATGACAGTGGCTTAGTATGTTGTTAAGTTCACAAAACATACATGGTACTCCCTTAACATGATCTAGGATGGCTACTTCGAGCATGGAAGTTTTATCAGGGATTCCATAGAGATATCTACACTAGTGTGTTGCCCTTATGAATTCCCACATATGCTGGGGTGTTGGAGCAGGTGCTGGTGATGTAGAGATTACTGTCAAAGGAAAGCTAGGAAGCTAGAGCTATCATTAGTCATTATAGGGATGATTTATCTAAAGTTTCTAGAAGGTTCCAATCACCAGGATCTTAACATAGAATATTTTCCTAGGATCATGATCAGGAACATAGTTAGGGGAATCACAGAAGACCAAGGAATTATAGAGAGGGGAAATGTTATTATTGTTATGGGTGAGATCACATGGCATGTGAATGCCTGACCAGATGTGCTAAGGAGCGCAAGAAAATAGCTAACGGACCACCATGGTTGAGGCATCACCATGATCATGGATCTCACAGGCGAGGGTAGGGTGGCTCTTAGGGAGGCAGAGCTATAAAAGGAGTAGGCGGAGCTCTATGAGTAGGATATATGGGTGGTGGATAATATTAGGTGATCCTTCAACCACCACCACCATGTGGCCCATGTCGGGATTAGGGAGCTGGCAGTCTGGGCCATAGACAGCTACAGGCTATAGAGGCTTATGACCTAGAAACACACAAGATTATTAATGGTATGATCCTTGTTTATTCTACTCTTTCCTCAATATTAGTATACACAGGTGCAATTCATTCCTTCATCTATATACTTCTGGTGTGATATCTGGAGCTCCGAGTTGAGGAATTATCCTGAAAACTTTGTCTTGAGTTTTCTACAAGGAATTCTTCTTCTATATTGTTTATTTGTTGGCAGTATGATCTATAGCTTGGTGTATAGAGGTTCACATGAATCCTTTTGTACATTTTGATGAAACCCTATGAAATCATCTTGGGTATGGATTAGTTTTCCATGGTCTAAGCCCAAATTGATTATCACTGTATATAATTTAGATGCCTTCTCACTAATGGGATGAGATTCTCTTTTGTGGGTGAGAGAGATCTCATGGCAGGATGAGTGGGTTTTATGAGCAGAAGGCTATATCCCATCACCCATCAATTGGTGAGTGTAACCCTTAGTGTAGTAGGATCTTCAGAAATCTGGATTCCTTCAATCATAGATGATTTCGTAGATGTATTCCTCAAGGAAGTTATAGTAATACCTCTAAGGTGGGAGATGGAGTTTTGTTTTGAATTGAATCCCAAGACTACTTTTATAGCTTCTACGGTATATCGGATGGCCCCTACTGAGCTCTGAGAGCAGTGTTTGCAGTTAGATAACCTTCTAGAGAAGGGTTTCATTAGGCCCAGTGTGTCCCCCTAGGTAGCTTTATTATTGTTCATGAAAAATGAATATGGGATCTTGCAACTTTTGATGGATTATCATCACTTAAACCACAACATGATTAGGAATAGGTACCCCTTGATGAGAATTAATGAACTCTTTGACCATTTGTGAGGTGTGATATGATTCTTGAATATCGATCTTTGGTCCATCGACCACCATTTTAGATTTCATGAGGATGATATTCTGAATATGGAATTCCGATGTCTCTATAGACACTATGAGTTTAGGGTGATTCTCTTTGGTGTGATGAGTTCCCCCCATCATGTTTATAGAATTTATGAACTAGATTTTACAGTTGTACTTGGACCAATTTTTGGTTGTCTTCATTGATGAAATAATTTTATACTCTTTGATAGAGGATGAGTATGTAGAGCACTTGAGGATGGTCCTAGATTTTTTTCGAGATCCTTAACTTTATAGTAAGTTCTCAAAGTGTCAGTTATTGATTCATGAGGTTCACTTACTTGGGAATATCATTTCTAATCATGGTTTGTCCATGGAACCGGTGAATATTGATGTAGTACTTTCTTGGGAACCACCCAAGAGTGCATTAGAGGTGCATAGTTTTCTTGGCTTGGTGGGGTACTACCAGAGTTTTTTGGCAGACTTCTCGGGGAATGCAACCCCTTTGACCACCCTAAAGTGGAAAGGGAAGTCGTTTACTTGGACTGAGTAGTTCTATAAAGACTTCAAGGATTTTGAGGATGAGGTTTATGAGTGATCCTATTTTGTGACTACCATAGGAGGGTGTGGAGTACGTAGTGTATGATGCCTTAGGAGCTGGACTTGGCTGCGTGTTGATGCAGCGGAAGGTAGTTATTGTATACTGGTCGAGGTAGTTGAGACCCCATGATCAGAACTACATGACTCACATAGCAGTTGTAGTCTTCTCCTTGAGTATGTGGAGGAACTATATTCTAGTAGAGTTCTTTGTTCTTTACTCAGAACATCAGAGTCTTAGATACAATTTCATGTAGATATACTTAAACATGATACAGCATCTATGGTTAGAATTACTGCAAGAAGGTGACTTCAAGATAGTCTATACTCTGGGGAAGGGAAACGTAGTAGTATATTCCCTTAGCATGAAGTCCCAGTCTCATTTTTTGCAAGAGTATTGTGAGTAGTTGGCTTTCTTATAGTTGACCCAGGATGAGCAGGAAGGTGAAATTTTTATTTATTCGATGGTTTTGACTCCTCAACTTCTCGAATGTGTGAGATATTCCCATTTGTAAGACATCTATTGTGAGGTATTTTGTGACCAGATACCCTTAAGTGATTCACCTGGTGGATTTCTGGAAGGGGGTAATTACGTCATCCTTTTCCAGGGACAGATGGTGGTCCCAGTCATGATGTGATAGGGGGTGATGAGAGAGTTCCACACTTACCCTTTAGTTTTACATCCTAGTGTGGGAAAGATGTATAGAGACCTTTAGTGGTATTTTTGGTGGGTCACCATGAGATAGAGCATGGTTGAGTTCATCTCTCGGTGCCTCACCTGTCAATATGTGATGACTAAGCACTAGGTTTCGGTAGGTTTGTTGCATCCCGTTGAGATCCTAGGGTGGAAATGGGATAGAAGACCCATGGACTTTGTGATAAGGCTTCCATAGACAGTGAAGATCCATGATTCTATATAGGCGGTAGTTGAATGAATCACAATGCTAGTTCACTTCCTTATTATTAGGGATAAGAGTTCCGTGGATAGTTTGGGGAAGATGTACATACAAGGTATTTCTCAACTTCATTGGGTTCCCTCAACTATTATATCCAACCATGATTCGTATTTAACATATTGGTTTTGTTGAGGACTAAAGGGGGAATTTGGGACCCATGTGAGTATGAGTATAGCCTTCCACCCCCATAAATATGGGAATAACGAGCATAGTATCTAGGAGTTAGAGGATATGTTGAGGGATTGTGGGTTAGACTTTAGTTGGATCTAGTAGGATCACTTTCCATTGGTAAAATTTGCATACAATAATAGATATCACTCTACTATTATCATGAAACCTTTCGAGGACCTATACTGGAGACCATGAAGGTTACCCTTATACTATATAGAGATCAGTGAGGTATCTATTGTGGGTCTAGAGATGGTGAAAGCAGTGATGGATAAGGTCTATGTCATCTTTTAATAGATGAGGACAGCTTAGATCAGGCATAAATCTTGCACTGATCGATGTCATAGGTCCATATATTTTGATCAGGGAGACCATGTATTCCTAAAATTCTCCCCATGATGAGGATTTTAGATATTTATATGGGGAGTAAATATATACCTAAGGTTCATTGGGCTATTAGAGATCTTGTAGAGGGTTGTAAAGGTTTCTTACAACCTCATCCTACCCCAATAGTTGGATTATGTGGACTATGTATTCCATGTTTCACAATTGAGGAGATACATTAATGACCCTATGCACTTTATTGACTGGGGAAATATAGACATCAAGTATGGTTCCACTTTTTCAGATCACCCGGTGGTGATTGAGGATTGGTAGGAGAGAACCCAATATAGATAGACCATTATTTTGTTCATGTGTTGTGGCAACATGAGAACATACAGGAGAGCTCCTGGGAGTGTGAGAGCCAAGTGTGGGCTTAGTATCCCAAGATTTTTTTGTAGTTTTTTCTTTTCAGGGATGAAAATATTGAAGGAGTAAATGATATATAGACCCTTTTTCCTTTTAATACTTTAAAATATTTACATATATATATTTAGATCCAAGCACTAAGATGACTTATAATTCTGAGGCCTAGTGTGCCTAGAATTAATTTTATAAAAATATTAAAAATATTTTATATTATGCATGCACAGTTTATTAAATAAAATGTGATAACTCTTAAAAGGAATTTTATATTATAAATCTAAGACCATGATTGAGTTCAAAATGTGATTATTACCCTATGGGTGACTTAAGATAGGTTGGTGAGGGATGTTCGGATAAAAACAGTCATTGGTGGTGAATTCGGTAAGTTAATTAAATAATTAATTTAATTTATAAATCAATTAACCTAATTTGGATTTTCCTTTAAATACACCATTATATAAATTCTCTAGGGTGAGCTTCATAAACCATGGTATAATTGAGAGACATTATTCCTCTCTTTCCTTCGGTGAATCAAGATCTGACGGTGATGAGACTTTGGATCCAGGTAGATTGAGACGCAAGGAATACAATGATTCCTCCTATTTATTGATGAGAGTTTCCTTCTATAATGAGTGATACAAACCATTTAGGACTCATAAATTCAATGTTTAATCCCTATTGATTAAACAATTGAGAATGATCTTTCTTAATTCATTTATTTGCATCGATTTGGAACCCTTTGCATGTGCCCATGTACAGATTTAATTGAGTATTCAATTGTTTCCCAACCCGGATCATCCCAATGGTATATGTTGGCCAATAATGCTTGGTCAATGATTTGTAAACCCTTATTATTGTGTATTTACCCCAAAAATGCTTCATTTTAATCATCATTGGACTATAGGGTCATGATTTGACATTGTCGGGCATGACCAAGCATGATCGAACACCTGGATTCATGATGTTTTTGCGCACGATGAATGGATCAGTGATCAAGGATAGAATTTTGGGTAAATCGTGGTATAAAGGGTGTTTGTTTCATGTATATTTGATTTGATACAATAAGTAACAGCAGGACAAGATGGTATCTGATTTCTAGTCAACGAATGGAAACAAATGAAGAACAGAGGATTAACCTTCAATTTTGGAAGGCTTGGAGGCATGGATCACTGAGGTGGAGTTGAATCTAGATGCTGGAGAATAGATCTAAGTTTTTGATGAAAACCCAACTACATTTCATGAAGTTTGAATAACAGAAGGTGTGTAGGGCCCTAGCTTCGGTGGATAGGGTTTCATCTAAATTCAAATATGGAATGTCATGTGGCTTAGCCACACACTGTTTATCCTTATTTGGTTAGACAAGATGTGTGGTGGATCACACAGGCAAGACCCCATGTAGGAAGACATGGCCAAGAACATTCCATGTACCTAAGTACATGGACACAGTCAGGACCCCGAGTGTCATGGATTTACTATGTAGATCCTCTACACATTATATATCCATACATTGGTAGAAATTCAAGTACCTACAGAGACATGGAAAGGTGATGGAGTGAGACCACACATCATGTGGGACCCCTTAAATGTCATATACCCCTTATTCCCTTTTGAGGAAACTTCAAATTTTTATATCTTCTTCGTTCGGATTCATATTTCAGCCCATGAGTGTCATAACCTATGTGTTTTCCACATAAAATGTGATGTTGGAATCCGTAGTGTATTTTGAGATATGATGCAAGATGTTTCGGGTTTGATTATTATTTAGGTGATGCTTGATGATGGTAGTGATCAAGCAGGATCACCAGTGGTCCTAGAGTGGAACCCTCCAGCTGGGTTGGGCATGGGCCTTCTACCTATCCACTGAGCGGCACCCTCCTATGGAGTCAGAGCATAGTTCCTCGACTATGAGAGTGTCACCCTCCAACTAGGCCGAGCATGGGTCCTTTATCTATTATCTGATTGGAACACTCTTTTTGTATTAAGGCATGGGTCCTCGATTACTAGAGTGGCACCCTCTATTTGGGTTGGGCATGGGTCCTCTACCGACTACTAGAGTGGAACCCTACAGTTGGGATGGGCATGGGTACTCTTCTAACCATTAAAGTGGAACCCTCCAGCTAGGCTGGGCATGGGTCCTCTACCGATTACATGAGTGGAACCCTCCTATGGATAAAGGACATTGGTCCTCAACCATCAGAGTGGAGCCCTCCTACTGAGGTGGGAATGGGAACTCTATCGACTATTGAGTGGAACCCTCCTATTGTACCAGGGCATGGGTCCTCTATTTTTAGATTATTCTCCTTGAATGTGTAGTATATTGGTGAGGTGTGTCTTGACTTGGATATTTCTATTGGGCAGACGTGTGAGATGTCAGGCATCATTGATGGACTTTTGGAACTGTTGGCACTCTTTCCTGGGTTGGAACTGTTGGCACTCTTTCCTGGGTTGGAATTTTTGTTACTCTCTTACTATGGGTGGAAGAGATGCAATTTGTAGTCCACATGCACAACATGTTGAGCTCCATGTGGTTAGATGAGGTTACTTTCTGGCTTTGGGTTGAGCTGTCTACTGTCTATCTATTCCTATCACGCCTCTTACTGCTCCCCATTCAACTTTGTGGGTGTCCTACTGGTTATGTATATACTCACTCATGCATAGGATTTTCCCACTCATGTCGTGTCTTATATAGATGAAGGATAGGTCGGTGTTGATTATAGAGGAGCTTAGGGTTACCTAGTGTATTGGACCATATATGGCAGTCAAATCTTGGAGATTAGGAGCTAGGCTCTCTCAGTACTTTTACTTTCTAGTTTTTTCAAGTTGGAACATCTTTATAGTTGGGTGTGTATTTTTCCCCTTTACTTTTAGTTTTCACTATTGTACTCTTGTACACTCTATAGGTTTTTCATATGCATGGTTGTATTCTAGATATTTCATCCTTTATTATTATTCCTCTACACTTTTTCATTGAGATGGTCAGGTGTGTGCATAAAGGTACACTAGGCAAAGGTCTCCCGTGTTAGATATGTATTTTGATGCTTTTCAAAGTATCCAACCCACTTTGAGAAGCTTAGCTCCCCTATTATACAGTATAATATGTATAATAATTTACATGTATATATTTACTTGGAAATATAAAAAAATAAAATCTATATTATTTTAAAACCATTTCATAATAGAAAATACATCTATTGACTATAATAATGGTTTTGAAAATAAAAAATAATAATTTATTATATTTTTTAAAATATTTTCAACACTGAAAAAAATATAATGAATAAAATTTGATTAATGGTTCCAATAAACATGAAAAATAAAATTATCATCATGAATGAATCACAAAAATAAGTGGTAATGTCACCAAGAAAAAATAATTGTAAATTATTCAAAACTAGAAAACATATTAATGAAAATGATTCTTCTAAAAAATTGAATTATAAATTAAAATATAATCAATTGTCTTTTTTAATTTGATATAATCATTCAAACTAAATTTATATATAGGTTATTAAATACCAAAACTCAGTTTAAAATATGTTAAGTACCAGAAAAATATGGAATAATCAACAATACAACATTTTTGTTCAAACATACCAGAAAAAAAAACAATTTTTATTAGCAATGTTTGAAAAAACTAAAGTCCAAGATATACATCATAATCAATAGGGACTTTGTGATGATGGTGAAATTCCATGCTAGACATGGTGGATGTTGTGGTTGGGATGAAACTCCCATGGGAATTCTACAACACCACAAAGGGATGGTTGGTTCAAATAAGAAGATGATCAATTGAGATCGAGGTGAGTCATGAGGTCTCTTACCTAAAACAGAAAACAAAGAGGACTAAATTTATACTCTGATCTTAAAGAATACTTGAAGACAAGGTGAAACAACTGAATAACTGAGTGTGGTCAGAGGCACTAACAAAATAAATAGGCACATAACTTATATTTGGGGAGGATCAATTCGTTGAGAAAGTCGATGAAGACTAAGAGTGGAGGCAGCAGTAGGGTTCAGCGAGAGAGGCAGCAGTAGTCAGGTTCTACAAGAGCTTGAAGGCACGAGAGATGATACTTTATTAGGGTTCTTTTTATAAGATCGGTTAAGTCTTTTATCAGCACTTTTTAGCACTGATAAATATATCTTTTTTATCAGTGCTAAAAAAGCATTGATAAAGAGTAGTTTTATTAGTGATTTTTTAGTGCTGATAAAGATATATATTTATCAGTGCTAAAAAAATGCTGATATAGATCTAATTTTTATAATATATTTATTTATTTATTATTAAAATTATAAATAAGTATATTTAAAATATTTCTATATATTTATATAATTATATATGTTTATATTATTATATATATTTATAAAAATATAAATATAATAAATATAAATATTATTTAAATATATTTATTATAATTTTATAATTATTTAAATATATATATATTTATTTATTTATTTATTTATTTATAATTATAATTATAAATAAATATTTTATAAATATTTTTATATAATTATAAATATATTTATATATATAATTATATAATTATATATTTATATAAATATATATATTTATTAATATAAACATATATATATTTATAAAATAATAATAAATATATTTATTATTTAAATATTTTATTGTAATTTTATAATTATTTGAATATATAATTATTTATTTATAATTTTAATTATAATTAAATATATTTAAAAAAATCTATATATAATTATAAATATATTTATATAATTATATATATTTATGTCAATATATAATTATATATAATTATAAATATAATAACTATATTTATTGTTTAAATATATTTATTATAATTTTATATTTATTTAATTATATATTTATTTTTTATATTTGTAATTAAAAAAATATTTAAAAAGTATTTATATTATATAAGGTATTTAGGGGTACAATTGCAATGAAACACACACAGATACACATCAACCCTTGATGGGCAGGTCATATCCCCCCTAAGGGATAACTCATCCATTAAGAGCTTGAAAATCCTTACAAATTATGCCCCCAAAGGCATGTAGAAACAACTGCATCGTTCAACATATAATTCTTCACCAATCAAATGAGCCTCCCCTACAAGACAATGATGGAAAACTCAATCGTTTCACTGGATGTCATGTCATTGCAACAAACGATCACTGGACCATCACCCCCACCGTCAAGCGAGGGTTCACAAGTCTCATTCACCAGGAAGACACTCTTGTTGCACCACCCATGCTTCACGGGTCATCCCTTCATGCCATTGGTCATCTCCCACCATGACATCTTGCCTCTCCTTCATTAGCCACCACGCTAGTTCCCTGCACGCCACAACCTTATGGCACTCGCATTCGCCATCAGCCACTATGTCGGGTAACACGTCGTCGCCCTTAATCGGAGAGCACCAAGTCAGTTTCTATCGTTGCCATAGTGCACTGCAATCTACCAACCAGTTATCGCTCAACCGACCACTGCTCACCATCATGATTCATCATCCAACCATCTGCCCATATGAGTAAGCCCGTCGTCACTCACCAACAGTCGAATCCTGATGTTGTTCCCTACCAGAGTTTCCCACTGATCTAACATCACCACCTCCCATATTCAACCAACCTAATGCCAGTATCGTCGTCGAAGACCCTCCTCCACCATTGTGGACATCGCTATGGTGTCGTTGCCTATCATGGACCGACGACCCTACCACTTGACTTGTGCCCGCGTAGTCGTCTCTATCGACCCACACACATCTGCAAACCACAGATAAATCCGTTCATCCCACAAATAGTGGGGAAAATACATGTTATAGATGGGAATTGAACCCTCGACTCCACACCCAATGGATGTCGCTGACAAGTGCATGTCACCATTTGACCTTCATCATGTTCGTAAAAAATTAGTTGTATATAGTTATAAATATATAATTATAAATATAATAAATATATTTATTATTTAAATATATTTATTATAATTTTATAATTATTTAAATATGTATTTATTCATTTATAATTATAATAATAAATAAAAATATTTAAAAACTATTCATATATAATTATAAATATATTTATATAAAAATATTTTTTTATTATTTAAATATATTTATTATAATTTTATAATTATTTAAATATTTATTTATTTATTTATAATTTCATAAATACTTTTTAAAAAAATGGTATATACTTATACTTTTATAATTTAATATTTAAATTAAAAAATATTAAAAAATCATTTAAATATATTAATTATATAAATTTCAAACATTTTTTATATGTTAAAACTCAATAAATAAAAATGAATAAATATTATTCATAGAAATTACAAACATGTTGAAAATATTACATGTATATTAAATAAATATTACAAAATGATTAGATATATTTTTAACATTATTTATGAATATATAATAATAAATGAATAAATAAAATAAAATAAATTACAAAAATATTAAAAAGTGAATTCGTAACATATTCGTGAATTACAGAAATACATTTATACACATATACATATATACACACATATGCATGCACACATGTATATACACACATACACATACATACATGATGTTTTACATATACATATATTTTAAATTATTTAATATCGATATATATTACTAGGTATTTAGGGGTACAATTGCAGTGAAACACACACACACACAAATGCATTTCAACCCCTAATGGGTAGGTCATAGCCCCCCAAGAGATAACCCACCCATTAACAGCCCAAAGACTCTAATAAGTTATGCCTCGAAAGGCCCGTAATTATAGTCCATATAACCCAGCACCTGCCCTTCATTTGATGCCTCAATCAAATCACCATGTGCTTTGCCAACTTGAATGATCCTCTCCTGCAAGTCAATGATGAACAGATCCATCATCTTGCTGGACATTGTGTCATTTCCATAGATGACCTTTGGACCACCACCCCAGCCATCAATCGGGGGTTCACCAGTCTCATTCACTAACAAGGTGCCCTCATTACCCCACCCCTGCTACACAGGTCAAACCTTTATTCCATCACCAGTTGTTGTGCCCTTCCCACCAGCCAACTCTTGACACGACAGGACATCCTGCCACTCCTTCATCAATCATCGCACTAGTGCCCTGCACATTGCAGCCTTATTGGCGCCTTCATTAATCATCAGTCTTCATGTCAAGAAACACGTTGTCACCCCTAATCATAGATCATCGAGTTCGTTGTCAGTGTCATAATCTGCTGGAGAATCTCCCGTTTTTCTACCAATAGCAGCCTTTGCACCGTCATCTGCCTCAACCCCACTACTGGAAATCCAGTCCGTATCTCTACCGACAACGCTTTCTCACACCAACTATTTTTATGCAAGACCCGATTGTTCGTCTCCCGTAGAAACATATCTTTGAAGCTGCCCCATAGGACCTCTCCTCCATCCAGCCGCATGTTTGTCTCCTATTAACACATAGCTCCACAGTAGACCCACTCGCTTTGCCCGCTGCTTCACAGACCAGAGTCGCCTCCAGTGCTCGCTTTCGCTAACCCAAGCCATCCTATCAATATAAATATATTCATTTATATATTATATAATTTTTTAAATAAAATATTAATATATTATATTTATTTTAATTGTATACACATTTTTAGTCAATTTATATAAATAAACTATTAAAAAATTTGACTAATATAAATTTGATAATTTTTTATATATAAAATTATGAAAATAAGATTCATTTTTTATTAAAATTTATATAAATAATATTTATATATTACTTAAATATATATATATATATATATTGTAATATTAATCTCATTTAAAAATATATAAATATATATTTATTTGATTATAATTATTATTATAAATAAATATATATATTTATTATTTAAATATATTTATTATAATTTTATAATTATTTAAATATATATTTTATTTTTTTATAATTATAATAAAAAATAAATATTTTTATATAATTATAAATATATTTATATAATTATAAATATATTTATATAATTATATATATTTATATAATTATATATATTTATATAATTCTATATAATTTTCCATAATTATTTAATCTTATATATATTATTATATTTTTCTTTTTGAAAAAGTAGGGACAACACCCCTTTATTAAAAGAAAGAAAAATATAGAGAGAAAGAGATGGGGTCAGACATTGCAACAAACTACCTACATCAAAATAGTCAAAGACCAAGCTTTTCTCTAATCTTTATAAATATCCTTCACTCTTCATCCTGTATTGCATTCCAATTAATTCACTCATGCCCATAGCCTCAACCACTGGGGTGGAGTCCTCTTCTCCAATATAGAGAAGATCTTGAATTTCCAAGATAAATCCTGGAAGTCCATCTCTGAGTTAGATCATAATCCATCTTTAAAATTAATTGAAAACAATATCTGGATAATAAGGTAATCACTAAAATTGAATACATATAGCTCTATCATGGAAAAAGTGACTTCAAGGTATGAGAAAACCCATTTTTTGCCTCCTTACTGAGGCCTTAAATAGTACTTTCACCTTCTTGATCCTCTAGAGGAATTATATTGTATTTTTTTCCTCATGTAGTGTCACATTCCCGATATGAGGCCTTTCCAAAATTGGCATATGTTTTTCATAAGATTAGAGAAATTTTATGGATAATTCATTTTCCACATTAACATTGAAAGTTGTATGTTACACCTATAAGGGGGCAAGAGATATTTTCACCAACTCAGACATGTTCATACAAGATTTGGATTTTTGAGGGATGACCAATTGGAAACCCTCTTCATCCAGTATAATTTTCTTACCTTTGGTCATTTTAGTTCCAATTATAACTCTATCATAACCATCCATCATGGGCCTACCATCTTTACCATCAATCTCCTACATGTCAACAACAACCATCTATTGATCCTCCAACAATTACTTCTGATTGGAATTGATATCCTGCTAACTAGGCTATACACAACCATTTTCTAGTATAAGAAAAGAGCCATAAAGTTTATCCTTAGACAAATACATGGAATTTTTTTTAAGGAAACTCTTGCATAGATGTTATATCCACCTCTTGGACACATATAGGAATGGCCTTATCTATTTCACCCTGGATCAAATCCGTGTCAGTCTGAAAGTTTGATGCTTCTAAGCCCCTACCATAATAAGTAGAAGTGGTATTCTTACTTGGTATTAATAAAGGAGATCCAACTTTCAACTTACCTTTAATTTTTTTAGTATAAATTATCCCCTTCTCCTTTCACAACTGAGAATGAACTTCCAATTGTGCATTAACCTCTAAATCATAGTCACCCAGCTACTCACCACTAGGCGTCTTCTATCCTGCAATAAGTGATTCATGAAAATAAAGATTAGCTATGCAATTGAAATCATGTTGTACAAACATATTTGTATCCCTCAAAATAGGTGAATAAGGATCACTTCCTTGATAACTATTGGAATCCATCATGTTATCCATCCTATTAACAGAGACAACAACATGATTTATCACCTTTATTTGACTGTGATCCTCCTTAGAAGAAATGAATTTACATAAGGGACTACCATGGATACCCCCCCCCCATAAAGTAGTCTCTGTATCCAGTATAATGCTTTATATATTTATTTTTCCTAAAACAAGTGCTCTCCTAATGCCCTTATGTAGAACAGAAGGAATAAATAATAGATCTTTTACAATTCAAGCTTTCATGCCCAATAACTTTGAAAACCGAATAGAATTGAGGGATTATTTCATATTAAATCATCAATTCAAGTTCATCTTCATCATTGGATAACATCAACTTATCAATAAGAATAGAGTTCAAATATATATATTTATAAATATAATAAATATATTTATTATAATTTATAATAATTTAAATATATATAATTATTTAATTATAATTTTATAAATACTTTTTTTAAATTATATATATATATATATATCTGAATTATTAATAAATATATATTGATATATCACATTTATATTAATTATATACATGCATTTTTTAATTAATTTATATAAATAAAAATTATTTTTTGAATATAAATATGATAATTTTATATATATTAATAATATTTTTTTTAAACATCACTAAGAATAGCGTTGATAAAGGGTAGTGCGGATAAAAGTTACCTTTATTAGTGCTTTTAGTTAGTGCTGATAAAGGTTACCCTTTTATCAGTGCTTTATGTTTAGTGTTGATAAAATTCGGTGATGGGAAAGGCACAACCTGTGGTAGTGAGTATTGATGACGCATATCAAAGATCCATAAATCCTAACTGATGATAGCGGTTTGATCAAATTAAAATAAGTAAAATTTTATGTTAAACTTAATTGGTAAAATTTGATCACCCCTAATTCACCCCCCCCCCCCTCTTAGGGATAATTCATGATCCTCAGGGACTCTTGGCTCTAATAATTTAGACCATTCAATGATTTTTTGACAATTTTTTGAGTTTTTTAGATGATTTAATTCTATAATAAAGGATTCAATATGAGAATACATGCATCTTCAATTTTATTTAGTAAAATTAAATGGTTATGAGATTTATAAAAAAACATTGTAAATTATTGGCCCTACTAGGTTAAATACCCTGAGAGGTGGTTAATAGGGGTATAACAGATTAAAACACTTTCCCCCTTTAAATATTGTTTCATTATTAAACAAAACTATTTTCTCTATCCTTCACATATCAATGAATGAACATGAATTAAAATATGAACATGACACATCAATTTTTAATTGGTTCAGCCTCACTGGGCTACATCCAAGGTGCATACAAAAGTAATGTGTTGATGTACCATTTCCAATACAGTGCACTATTGTTACAATGTTCAGAGTGGACTCACTATCCCTCTTGGTTTACAACCATGTACAATTTGAAAGTTCACTACTATGTCTCTATTGAATTGAATTAATTGATCTTCCAATATAATATTTTGATGATCTTTATTAGTTCTGATTTGTTTCACACTTAAATGAATTCATATGTATTCTCATGTTTCATCAAATAGATGAAAACTACCTTCACATGTAAAATTTATTCTTGGAGTGCATAAACTTTCTTCTTAGAGAATATAACCCTCAATGGATAACATGTTTTTGAGACTCTATCAAGAGACCTGATCACATAACTCTCCTTTTGATTTTTGATCATAAATCCTTAGTTGAATGACTTCAAAGACCAACCTCATGTAACAAGACTTCTCCTACTTTTTGTGATATCAAATCTCCTTATTATTTGTAGAAAACTCTTTATATGCTTCACTTACGTGACTTTGATCACATAACCACCTTCATACCTTTAAAAAACACTTATTATATACTTTTCTTTGGATAAAATGATTAAGCAAATTTCCTTTACTTATTAATGACAGGTTAAGAGGTATTTATATGTATAAATCCACCACATTATCTCCTATAATCATGGTTAACCATCTAACCCACTAACCTAGTAAATGATCCACCTCAACCTTATTCACTTCACCTAACCTCATCTAGATCTTGAAATCTTGATACCCCCATCATAAGATATCTTTGAGCTTATGCACTCGACTTTCATCGCATGTCGCAATATCCTCTACCTCGGTCAACATCAATGCCTTTCATGACACTCTTGTACCTATATCATACACTTGTTTTCATTTGAATAATATTGAACATAAGAGTTATCCATCATTTCTAGTGAAACTTCCTTCATGCGATTATCAATACTTCATCACGATATCCATTGGCACATATGTGATCGTGTGATTCCAAGTAACCTTATGTATTCTTTTCCTCAAACAGACTCTCTTAAACTAATCACTTCACTTATATGATCTCAAGAAATCCTTTTCCTTCATGAGCATCACAAAACTTGTACTCACAACTTGATTTCAAGATACTACAAATCGACTTCATCTTGAACAATGTTTCTTTTATCATGTGATTCACTTATATGGTTACATAATCTCATTTGGTTCATTCGATCACATGAACAACTTTTATTCATGAAGTCATGTGATCTCCAATGCTTTATATGATCGAATGATCCACTTTACTTCATTAACTCGTATAACCTTTTAGGAATTATGCATTTTACCTTCTCCTTAGTCATTTTCTCCCAAAACTCCAAACAACATCCTACCTCCTTTGAAAAAAAATCAACAATTTCCAACCATGTCAATAAAAAAACAACCCAAAAAATCAAGTTTTTTATTCAATAATACCTCCATTGGGTTTTTTGAAAACACTTCAAAACATCAAGAACCATCTTCTTGATGAATCATGCACATTTCAAACCATTTTCTTTATAAAACTCCAGATAGTGGTCAAGGGCATCCTCAACATGTAATTTATGACCACATGAGTGAAGATCAGCATGATAAAAAATAGAATCATGCAAATTTCATCAATGAAACACTTCATTCTTGGTCCTACCTTTTAAATCCATCTTCATAGAAAAAGATAAAACATGTTCATCCCTTGAGATCACTTCTCAAATTGTATGCATCAAATGATAGCAGCATGAACCCAAAGGTTACTCCTTTTCATGGTTCTTTTATGATAATAGACTATCTTCACGATTTCTATATTTGGAACTCCCCCTATTTCATTAATACCCCTATCACCTTCTCCCCCTTTATCAAAAAACCTAAAGGTCACTTATTTTTAGTCTACATCATGGTAAAGAACATATATCAGTACACAAGGAAAAAAACATGTCATACCTTAGAGATAAGAGGCCCCACATCCACAATATTCAAGTGTGGTGATTCGACTAAACTTCAAGAGATAGTTTATGTTGTTCAAATTATTATTTGGTTAAGGCCTTCATTAAGATGTTTTCAACCTATTGTTCAGTTGGAACATACACTAGTTTAATAAGAATATACTCCACTTTCTCCTTGATAAAATGATATTTTATTTCAATGTGCTTTATCCATGAGTGATGAAATGGATTTTTGCTAAGATTTATATTTGTTGAATTATCATAATGGATTTTTATTGGATACTTCACTTCAACTCTCACATATTAAAGTTATTGCTTCATCTATAGTAATTATGTGAAATGTTGAGTAGCCATAATATATTTAGCTTCTATGGTGCGTAGAGAAATACGATATTATTTTTTTCTTAACAAAAAAATGTATAATATGCTAAGATAGAATGCACCACCTAATGTTGATTTTGTATCATCATCTAAATAGATCCAATATGAATATGTATGATCTAATATCACTATCTATGATTTTTTTTATATAGTAAACCAAAATAAACCATTACCTTAATATAATAAAGTTTCATTTTCCCTACATGTAAGTGGATCTCTTTGGGATTAATTTTATATCGTGCTTCCTTTCACATAAAAAACAATATCAGGTCGTGTCACTATTAATTATAGCAGGCTCCCAATGATCTGCTTGTAAGTTATGATATTGACTGCTTTTTATTTATCATCCCTTGATAGCATCATCTGGGTAGCAACCAGAGTTTCCATCTTCTAGGAATTTTCCATTAAAAATTTTCTTAAAACCTCCTTAGAATATTTTTATTAATAAATGAATGTGCCAAGAATTCCTTTTTTTAGCTGTAGTCTAAGGAAAAACATCATCTCACCAATTTTTTACATTTCAAACTCGTGTTTCATAAAATTTACAAACTATTTTCACGATGATTTGTTTGATTCACCAAATATTTTACCATTAACATACACTAGCACTATCATTCATTAATTTATATCGTTATTTACATAGATATTGTAATCAACTCCATCATACTAGAAATCAAGCTTCTTTAAATGTTGATCAATTCTTGAATACCATGATCTTGGTGTTTGTTTCAATCCATACACCACCTTCTTCAACCAAAAATATTCTTTCTCATATTTATGAATGATAAACCCATTTTTATCTTCAATATACACTTCATTTTCCATAAATCCATTTAGAAATGCTAATTTGACATCCATTTTTAAAACTTTGAATTTCCTTTGAACTACTATATCTAAGAATAATATAATTGTTTCTATTATTTAAATAGATTAAAATGTTTCATCAATATATATACCCTCTATCTGAGTGTATCCCTTACGCACAAGTAATTATTTGTTTCAAATTACCATGTCATATTCATTCATCTTGTTATGGAAGACACATTTGGTGTAGATTATATTCTTTTATATTGGCCTTGAAACAATCTCCCATGTTTTATTATTTTCAATTTTTTCAAGATCTTCATTCATTACCTTAACCCAATTTTCATCTATTGTGGCTTATTTAAAAAATATTGTCTCTACTTGTGATAGAAAAACTATTTTTTGTAGAGTCTTAATCCTCCTTATATACATTGGTTCTCTCTGATCGCCAATTATTTTATACATATAAATTTTAGCTTGTCTCTTTTTCATCTTGTAGATATAGGTATAATTTCATTCTTCTCATCATATAAATCTTATTCTCAATATTCTTTAGGTACTTACATTTACCCTAAGATAATTATCTCTTTATCGCCATCCTCCTGACACTTTTTATTGATTTATAAGGATTCTATTCATTTTCCACCCCAACAACATAATTATTTTCCCTAAACTTTCCCATCCAATAATTAAAACATTTATATTCCTTGATTTTTGTTGGTTATCCAAGAAATATCCCCTCATCTCCAAATAACTCAAACTTATAGTTTTTATCCTTATTGAGAATCAAACACTTACTTTTAAATACTTGAAATTACTTTAATTTCGGCTTATTTCCATACCATAACTCATATAGATTCTTCTCTTCCCTCGTACACAACAAATATTTATTAAAAATGTATACCAATGTCAAAATTTCTTATTTATAAAACATCTCTAGAAATTATCTCACAATAAGTATCATTATATATATGTTGTTAATAATATAGTTTCTTCTCTCAACCACCCAATATTTCTGAGGAGTTATTACTGCCGGGACTTGGTGACTTATCCCATGTTTATAAAAATTATCCAATACTTGTATTTTTTTGAACTCTATTCCATTGTTATTTCAGAACTTCCAGATTTTTTAACCATGCATATTTTCAACTTTCCTCAGATATTATGTTATGAAACTAAACACATAAAACATGTGGGTGATAATTAAAACTCATTCCATTCTACTATAATCATAAATGAAAAATCCATAATATCTCTTCACATCAATATATCTTAGTGAAATAGGCCCACACACATCAAGATGTGCAAATTAATGCACTCTTATTGAACTTTGATCTTTTTCCTTATACATCTTTCAAGTGATCTTCCCTTATTAGAAAGCATTGCACATATGAGTATGATCACATGAGAAATTATAAATATATCATGAAACATCACATTTCACCAGATATGCCAAGTATGGTTAGCTCATATGACCAAGACATTTATTCCACAACCTATTTTATTCTTCCTTGGATAAAAATTACATATATTCTTCTCCACTCACAAGGTATATATTCCAATTCGTTTACTTTCCCCACATTAAAACTATAAAATATTTTCCCTTGATGTTACAAATATTCTTGGTAAATATTCTATCATGTCTCAAGTTACATAGTTTATTGACATTAATAAATTTGTGACTAAGACCTTCAACAACAAAGACATCCACACATCACATATCTTTTCTCCCAAACATGGATTTTCCTAAGCCAATAATATCCTGGACTTCATTGTTTCCAAATTTGATGACACCTTATTTATTTTACTTTATTACTATGAAAATATTAAATAAAATTTAACGTAATATCTCATTTTAATGTTTAAGTGTTTATGCTTTGGGTTTTAAGGGTTTCATAAATGATATGGGGGGTTAAATGAATAGGGTATGGGTTTTTTATACAGAATAGGTTCATGACGTAAATAATATATTCATAACATGAATTAATCCTTGTAAAAATCCATGAATTCATTATGCAAAAGGTATTTGCATCATGAATTTTTAAATCGATATTTTTAACATAAGGCATTGAATTTTTTGGAGTACACAAAAAACTAAGAATTCACATTTTGAATCTAGGATTCACACCATGTAATGTTTATTCCCAGTTTGTTTTTATATACAACATTCCTAATTCCTACCTTATCCAACTTGTGTTTCCTCTCTCAAGCCATAGGTCTACTCTAGGTTTTTTTGGGTAGATTCTTCTCTTATAGACCTCTCTTTTTTGGTGCTTTGATATCCAACTTGGTCAGTTGCTTCTATTTTGGTAAGTGTGATCATCATATTCTCATTTACTTTATTTATCTTGGATTTAGAAGTGGTATTGGGTTGTTTTTGTGGATTATATGGATTTTTTTATCTCTATCAGTCCCTTGTAGGTTCCTTGTGTGTTTGTCTTTTGAAGGCCAACATTCATGAGGGTTGTAGTGTGGAACGTGAGTTTCTCGAGTTATGTGTTGATCTAATATATTCACCAACCCTTTTTTCATATGTAATTCAATTATAATATGTGAAAATTGATGATATGAACTCTTATTATTATTTTATATTCCTTTCCTTCTAGTGTGTGTGGATCTCATTGCGTTGGGTGTGTGACCGGAGCGTGAGGTTGGTGGTTCCATCTCTAGCCTATGGCATTAGAACCATAATTTCTATTAGATTTATAATTTTTTTTATAAATAAATTATCATGATCTTGGTATTGGTGTATTTGTGTGTGTAAATGGGTTTTTGAGAAAATATGATTTTCCCTTTATTTTGGTAAAGTAAATGTGTTTTTCAATGCAATGTGAAATGGATTTATAAAATGGTTTTTCAAATAATGGGTTGATGAGAAATTTTTGTTTGGAATAATTTGTGAATTGATAAACCCTTTTGAACTTATTAATGTGTGATACACATGGGATCCTTGGTAACTAGGTGGAGGGTTTAGTATTGATCCTTGTCTGTTGTTTCCATAGGGGGTTCACTCATGGGTAATTCCTCTATTCCCTAAGCCATGTATTCTAGGGAATTTATCTTTACATTATAGGGGGTCCACTAATGGGGTTTTCCTCTATTATATAGGCCACGTGTCTTAGGTACTTGAGTGTGCACTAGTCATTGGTGTTTATTATAGTACTATTAACCTAGTTATCCTGGCCTTTATTATCCTATGGGTGTTTATCATTATGATTTGGTTTGTATTTTTTTGGATTTGATATATATTCTTTGATGAAATGAAAATGTTTTATTATAATTAATATTTGAATATGTATCACCCAGTTTTGTGAAATATTTGGAAAAGGGGGAAATTTTTACCATGATTTTTATATAAAACTATTTAAATGATTATCATGCCTTTTTTATCTTAAAATTGATCATATTGGGACCATTATACAGAGACTTGATATGGAACACCTAGGTTGTATTCTACTAATCTTTTTTAGATCACACATTATACACTCCCTCAAGGGTGTATATACCTTATTTTGACCATTAATGTAGGAAAGAAAAATGTACCACAATCAGGTGGTGAGGTTTATGTTAGTTGGGTATGGGAAAATAGTGGTGAGATGGTGGGATATTTCCTTTATATCACATAGAGTGGTAGCATCTAGTTTTGGTTGTCCTTTTTGGGTTGTTGTATATGTACCTTGGGTTTTTATCTGGATACTTTGGGTTATTTTTATACCTTTTATTTCCTTATTTATGGAATATATCCATCTAGACATTTTTTCCCTACTTCTTTACACTATGTATATATATTAAATGTACTTTGTTTTAGGTTGGGTGAAATCATTTCCTCTAGTTTTTGTTTGATGCTTGGGTTCTAGTTTTGAACCTGTGGGGATCAAGAACACACTTCAGGTCTTTTCATTATCTAGTTAAAATCCTAGTCGATGGGTTTTTCAATCTAGGTCATAACAATTCATTATTAGAGCTAGGTTATGCTCATTGTTGGGAAGTTATTTAACAAGATATAGTATTATTGTAACTTTAGAGGTAGGTTACGGTAAGTTCCTAGCCAGCTCTTTTCATGAAAATCCTCAAGTTTCCATAGTATGTTGGGATGTATGTCTCCTATATTAGGTTTTGAACTTGATCCCAATTTGTACTTATTTTCTTCTAGTTTAAACTAATATTTTCTGATTGTATAATCATTTTATTCTATTTTTAGTATGTATTAACAAGCCTTTGAGATATCTTCCATGGGATCTACATGAAGGTCCAGCGAGATATTTTCCTCAAGGGAATCCTCCTCTAGATCCAAATATTTTAGAGGTTATCATACAAGTAGTTCATGTTGTAGACTAAAATATACTATAATTTCAAAACCAAGCTATTGATCCACAACCAAGAGATAGAGGAGATAGAGACTGATCTCGAGAGTTCCTATATAAGAATCCCCCTTCCTTTAATAATATGAATGAACCCCAATAGGTAGAGTATTGGATAAACAATATCAATAATATCTTCAACTTCCTAGAGACACCTAAGGCTATCAAGGTGATGTGCATAATGTTCAGGCTTGAGGGTCCTGGAAGGCGATAGTGGGATTTTATGGTATAGGAAAATTAGATTGAGGGATTTTATTGGAATGGTTTTATGACCCTATTCTTTTAATAGTTCTACCCAAAGTCTTTGGTGATAGAAATTTATTTGGAATTTCTCTCTTTTTAGTAGGAAAATACTTTGGTTTTGGAGTACACTAACTATTTTGTAGAGATGGTTTATTATGCTCTAGAGGTGGTGATGAATGATCAAATAAAATCTTAGAAATACCTATAGGGTTTGTGACCAAGAATATGATCGCAATTATATATATTGAATCTTTCCACGTATGATGACATGGTAGATATGGTGATGATGGAGAAAATGGATATAATGGGAAATATTGGATTCTCCTGATCTTTTCTCCCATACAGTGGCGGTTTTAGTAGAATGTAAGGTAAGAAGATGAACTGGTGTGATAATATAAAGGGTGGTGGAGCTAGTTAATAGTAGTTTTCCTCCTATACACCATCATTAGTGGCCATTAGTGAGCCCCTAAATTTTAATTAGTGTGTCTATACAGGACACACTTGGCATACTTATCCCACACCCACAAATTCTTTCAATTCTTATGGCTACTGAGACTATTTTTAAAGGTTCGGTCAGGCTATGTATATGATCTATTATAGTCAGGTATCATTATCTTCAAAGGCCACAATGATACTTTTGAAATATTCAAAGTCCATGGGAATCTGTCCATAGACCTCAAGAGTGAATCACATTCACAAAATGGATGAGTTTTTGAAAAAGGTTGACATGGTCCCAATGACAGTGAGAGGTACCATCGTTGTTGTATCTTCTATAGAAACTGATTAATTAGATACAGGTGCCTTGTAATTTTTTAAATTTTCCCATTTTGTTGATATGATGAAACTCCCAACAAAGCTCATTTCATTTTTTATAGTTAGTGACACCTCTTGGAAATAGGATGGAGTAGGGGTTTTATTGTCCTACATGTTCTTTATTAATAGCTTATATAGAGTTGGTCTAGGATTTCCTTGTTCTTAATCTAGATATATTCTATGTCATCATTGGTACAGGTTAGATAGTTTATCATCATGATGAGATTGACTGTTATCATTGTCATGTTTCGTTATTTTTTGTTAATGGGAGCTCTCTAATGTTTTAGAGAGAGTAAGATATAAGGTCTAGTCATGAAGGACCTTCCTTCCCAGAGCTCAGGAGTCGATTGTCTACTATTTCAATCAAACTCAATGATGTTTCCCCTCTTTTAAATATTTACATAGTTGTTAGGTAATTCCCCGATGTCTTCCCTGATGACTTCTCTAGTCTTCCTTAAAAGAGGGATATAAATTTCATGATTGATTTGGTGTTGGGTATATAACCAATCTTGATACCCTCTTACCTTATATAACTAGCTAAGTTAAAGTGCTTAAGATCTAGCTAATTATTATTATATAGAAAGGTTTTATTCACCCTAGTGTTTTTTATTGGGAAGTCCTTATGATCTTTTAAAAGAAGTATGATGGTTCACTTCATTTGTGTGTGGACTATCAGAAGTTGAACTAGGTGACTATTAATAAAAATTAACCTTTTCCCCATGTGTATACCTCATTCAATCGATTTAATAAGGATAACTTATTTTCAAAAATTGATCTTTAATCGGGTTATCATTAGATTAGGGTTTTGGATTGTGATATCTCAAAGAATGCTTTTAAGATCATGTATGGCCACTAGGAATATATTTTTATGCATTTTAGATTGACTAATGGTCTTTTAGTTTTTATGTATTTGATGAGCTGAATATTTCATTAGTATATTTTGGTGTTTTTGGATTATATCTTGGTTTATTAGAGAACTTAGTGTGAGCATGAGAACCATATGAATTTGGTTTTTGAGATCCTAAGGAGTCACCACATTTATAGGAAACTTTCAAAATGAAATTTTTAGATCCAAGAAGTGAATTTCTTGGGGAACAATATTTTATAACATGGAGTTTTAGTTGATCCTGAGAAGGTAAAGGCTGCCTTATTATGGAAAGAACCATGGACCATATTTGAGATATGAATCTTTCTATATCTGGTTGGATAATATTAGAAATTTTTTAAGGATTTCTCAAATTTTTCATCATCTTTTACCACTCTTACTTAGAAAAAGGTATAATCCACATGGGATGTTAAATTTCAGACTTCTTTTGTAGAGTTGGAATGACTTCTGGCATCAACACTTATTATGATCTTACCTGATTCTGGTAAGGGGCATTTGGTATACTATGATTCTTTTGATATTGGTGTGGGTGTATGTTTATGGAGTATTATTATGTTTTGTTCTATGTATCTCTTCAGCTTTGAACACATGAGAAAATTATCCCACTCATGATTTGGAACTCACCACAGTTAGGCTTGTGCTTAAGTGTTAGAGACACTATATTTTTAGGGAGAGGTTCATGGTATTTTCTAATCATAAGATTTTGAGCTATATCTTTTCTTATAATTACCTAAATCTCATGTAGATATGATGGGTTTAATGCCTCTATATGTCTTACTTTGACATTTCCTATACCCAAAGGAAGTAGAATGTCATCACTAACGCTCTCAGTATGTGGGTTCCATCACATCCTATTTTAGAATTGAAGGAGAATTGGAACCTAATGGGGCTCTTTTCTTAGTTACACATAGAAATGAAAGAGGATTATTCAGGTATAATTTTTACTAGTGTTCAATTATCACCATCACTCTTTGATTTTGTCTTGTAGGACCAGTAGCATGATGATAATTTTATAGGAATCAGGGAAAATATATATGATAGTGAGACTATTTCTGATTGGTCTCTCCCTTCTGATGGAATTCACCACTTCAGGGGTCTGTTTTTCATTCCATCATCCATGTGGGATACATTGTTTCATTATTTTCATATTTCTTCATGGTTCATTCACCCTAGAACTACGAAGATGTATTATTACATGAGACAGAGTTTATGGTGGTCGGGTATGAAGTGCAACATCACTGATTATGTATCCCATTGTTACACCATCCAATAGATAAAGGAAGATAAATAGAGGTCTTCTACTTTACTATATACAATTTAAATGCTATTTTGTAAATTGGATTGGGTGACCATATACTTTGTTTTTGGATTACCATGGAATCCCAAAGGAAATAATGTTATCTATGATGTAATTGATCTGTTGATTAAATCAACTCATTTTATTCTAATCAGGGACACCACCAAGGTTAAAGATCTAGGTAAGTTGTATGTTCATGATATTTTGAGACTATATGGGGTTCCCTCTACCATTTTTTGGATTGGGATCCTAAGTTTAACTCCAAATTCTTGAAGAGTCTCCAAGAGGTGATGGGGACTCAGGTCAGGTTGAGTACAACTTACCACCCATATATTGATGGATATACGGAGCATTCTATTCAGATCATAGAGGATGTTCTCTATACCTACGTCTTAGTTTTTAGTGAATTTTGGGATATCTATCTTAGAATAGTCTAGTTTCCCTATAATAATAGTTACAAATTATCAGTCAAAATAGCACCCTTCATTGCTTTGTATGTTCACCCATGAAAGTCACCACTTTGTTGGGAAGAGGTGGGTAAGGCCGCACTTTTGGGACCGATTCTCATTAAAGATATGTTAGTGATGATTAAAGATGTATGTTGATTCTTGGTTATATGTCATATTTAAAAAAACATATGTGGATCACCAGCATCATCCTTTGGATTTTTCCATTAGTGGTTGGGTTCTCTAGAAATTCTCTCCTCTGTTGGATCATCTTCATCTTGGAAAATAGGTAATCTATCTCTAATATATGTTGGACCATTTTATGTCACTGATTTTCATGGTTAGGTAACTTATTGGTTTGAATTTTTTGACTCATTTTATATCTATTCATGATGTTTTCCACATATCTCAACTCAAGAAGTACCATCTTAACCCATCCCATGTCCTATATTGGGATACGATTGATTTAGTACTATATTTTTATATTATGGAGAAACCATGGTAGATCATTGAATCATATATTAAAGTATTATGTGGGAAGTCTATTATATTGGAAAAAGTTTTGTGGTGATATGTATTAGATTCTCATGAGGCTTGAGAGAACAAATCATCAGTGGGGGAGTAGTGGCCTCACCTCTTTCTGAAGCACCCTTCTTCTGCAAAACATTTCAAGGATGGAAAGTATTATGGTAGGGATAATTGTAACATCTTGTTTAAGTTTCATGCTATTTTTAATGTTAATATTTTATACTTTTGGTTAGAAGGGTGTTAGTGATGATCTGAGGGTTTTTCTAAATAAATTGGGGTGGGCACTGGCTATAGAATTGGTTCATGCCATGAATCATATATTCAAGACATGAATTAATAAAAGGAAAAATTCATGAATTATTGCTTCATGATGTGAAAAATAATTCATGATATGAAAGTTATTCACATTATGAATTCTTTATTCAGGATTTTTAACTTGAGATAATGCCTTTTTCAGTGTACATGAAAACCAGGGAATTCTTGTTTTGAATATGAGATTCACACATGGTAATGTTTTTGCCTAATTTTTTTATTCACCACAAACCTAAATCCTACCTCATTCATATTATATTTTCTCTCTTTAACCCTAGGTCTTATCTAGGTGTTTTGGGGTGAATTACACTCTTTTGGACCTCTCCTTTTTATCACTTTGAACTCCAACTTCATTAGTTGATTATATTTTGGTAAGTGTGATCCTACTATTCTTATTTTATTATTTTATATTTTATTTTACAGTGATGTTGGGATTAATTTTTGGATTCTATATATTATTTTTTAATCTCTATCAATATTTTTTAGATTCCTTGTGAATTTTTATTTTGGAGGCCATCCCTTGTGTGGGTTGTGGTGTGGTGTGTGAGTTTCCTAAGGTATGTCTTGATCTAACCTCTTCACTGACCCTTTTATCTTATGGAATTCAATTCTAATATATTATAATTAATGATAGTACCTCCACTTGTTGTTATATATTACTTTCCTTCTAGTGTGGGTGGATCTCGTCATGTTGGGTGTCCAACCTGATAATGAGGTAAGTGGTCCTATCTTTAGCCTACAGAATTTTAACCATAATTGATATTGATTTTATAAGTTGTTTTATAAATTAATTTTCATGATATTAGTATTGGTTTATTTGTGTGTGTAAAAAGGTTTTTGTGAAAATATGGTTTCACCCTCATTTTGGTTAAGTAAATTTGTTTTTCAAAGCATTGTGAAATGGATTAATTAAATGGATTTTCATAGCATGATTTTATAAAAAAGGTTTGTTTGGAATCATTTGGGAATTTATAATCCCTTTTGAATTTATTGATGTATGTTTCACATGGGATCCTTAGAAACCAAGGTGGAGGATTTAGTATTGGTCCTTGTCTGTTGTTTATGTAGGGGGTTCACTCATGGGTTGCTCATTTATTCCCTAGTCCATGTGTCTTATAGACTTGATCTTGACATGATAGAGGGTTCACTCATGGGGTGCTCCTCTATTCCCTAAGCCTTATTTCCTAGGGTTTTTAGTGAACACTAGTCGTTGATGTATATTATGGTACGATTGACCTAGATTTCCTAACCTTTTTTATCCTAGGGGTGTTTAAAATTATTCTTTGAGTTGTTCTATTTTGGATTTGAAATATATGATTGGGTTAAATGTAATGTTTTATTGTAATTAATATTTAAAACTTTATCACCTAGTTTTGTGAAAGATTTGGAAAAGGGGGAACTACATACAATGCTTTTGACATAAAACTATTTAACTGGTAATCACTCCTTGTTTTATATTAAAATTTATCATATTGGGATTATTGTACAAAGAATTGAAATGGAACACCTCGATGGAATCCTACTAAGCCATTTTATATCACACCATTCACACTCCCTGAGGGGTTTGTAGACCTTATTTTAACCATTGATGTAGGAAAGGGAAAGGAGTTTTTGTGGGCTGATGAGGTTTACATCAGCTAGGTATGGTTATCCTATGGTGATATGTTGGGATGCTTCCTGAATATCACACATAGTAGAATTTTCTAGTTCTAGTTGTCCTTTTTGTGTTCTTGGACATGTACCTTGGATTTTTATCAGGATACTTCGGGTTGTTTTGATACCTTGACTTTACTTATTTATTGAATATTTGCTTCTAGTTTTTATTTTTACTATTTGTTTCCACTATATATATGTGTGTGTGTGTGAATTTTATCATGTTTTATATTTATAGAAATTGTTACCTATAGTTTTTTTATATATTTGGGTGCTATTCATCAGCCTATGGGGATCGAGAATGCCCTTCGGGTCATGTCTTTGTCTAGTTTGGAGCTTAGTCAATGGGTTTTCTAGATTGGGTTATGAAAAACAATATCCTTATTCCCCATCATTTTGTAAGTTCATCCACAATAAAGGATTCATACACCAACATGATATAATTATTTTGTGGAAATCTTTGCAATAAATTCTTGTTTAACTCTTTTCTTTTTGATCCATGTCTTTGACTTGATACTTGATATTGAATGATATTATTTATCTTCCTTAGAATATAATGGAACATATTAATCTTATAAATCTAAAAATCAATATTTATTTTTAGTTTGTTTGATGATCCCTTAATCTGATATATTCAACCACTTTGGGTCTATTTCAGCGCATTACACTGTATTTTCGATGAGAAATATCTAGCCATGTGTCCAAATCCTCCACACTAAAAATAGTGACCATCAAAATTATTCTTGGAATACATAAATATATTTGAATTCCTATAATTCTCTTGTATGATTCAATTTATCTTGGTTATGGAATATACATTTTGAGAATGTCTCATATTTCCATAGTAATAAAACCTGATACGATGTGCATTTCTATTTTTCATTACTGCAACACCAGTTATACCTTGGGCTCTCTGAATCTTATGATTCTGATTCATACCCAAATCAATATTCAACTTTAGAGTGGGTGCTTTTGGTTAGGCACCAATCATTATTTCCTTATATTTACAATCAATCACCATACCAGCTATATAGTTCTGATGTGTTTTTTTCTTCTCCTGATAATTATTTTGATGTTTTTCATGAAATATGTACTCCAATTTTCCTTTTTTTTATTGCCTATGTGACCTTATTTCCTAATATAATACCAAGATTCAAGAGTTTATCCTAATATTATACATTTATTCATAGGCTAAAAACTTCTTCTTCATGTTCTTTGATACATTTAACTCTGTCTTTTACTGTGTTAGTCAAATAATCAATAACTTTGGTCTATTATTCGACTTTGATCTTGAACTCAATGACCTTATCTAAGTTTTCTCACTTTTATATTTGATCTTTTCAATTTTTATGTTTAGATCATACTTTTCTTTATCCTTCTATTTCATGTGTATTTTGGCACCATGAACTAGTCTATTGAAATACTTCATTTTAGATCTACAAGTATCTATCTCCTCAAGGGATTCTTCTAATTTAACCTTGGGATAAACTCTTCCTTCTACTTCTATTTATTTATTTTTACTCATTTCCTTTGTCTAATAATTTCCTACAACTAAACTATATCATTTTCTCTATAGAATTTTTAGTATTCAATTTTCCCTACATTAGTTTCTTATAAACTATAATTTTATTTTGAGAGAAATTTATTCTTCTTTAGTAAATTTCTCTTATTTATTTTCTAACCTTTAACATTGACCAAATAATTATTCATGGTAATTTCAGTATTATCCTCATAATATTCTTGAAACTTCTCAAGAAATTTTTTTGAAATATTCCCACCCTTCCCACATTGAAATTATATAAGTGGAAGTTTCCCTTTAAACTTTACTTTTCTCATTTAAATATTTGAGAAAAGAAATGGCATGCCTTCATCAACCTCTTCTTCTTCATATCCATCCTCTATAGTGAGCATTTTCACAGCCTTAAATTCCACCTATTTAGACCTATCTTTTTTCAAATCCTCCTTATCATCATTTCTTATTTCATATGCAGCAAGAGTACTATGAAAATTATCCAGTGTTAAGTCATTCAGATCTTTATCCACCTGTATAAAGACTTTATAATTGAATCAAGGTGTAATCCTTATAAACATACACTTAAATATATTTACATTATCAAATATTTCTCCAAGACCTCACATTTCCTCAACCAAATAATTCACCCAATCAAATAATGAAATAACAGACTCATTAGGATATATCCTTAGGTCCTCACACATATTCCATGGATCTTGAAATTTATATTCTTGTACTTCTAAATCACCTTTGTAGATATTTAGTAGTTTTTTTCACATGGAATGTGATGAATTACACATCACAATTGTTTATATTATATTGGATAAACATCCCCTTAAATAATTGATTCATCTGGAATTGGTATCCAATTATATTCAGTATACTTCTGATAAAGATCCACTATCCATACTGTCTAAAATACCATGCATCGCATTTGTAAAAACATACATTCCAAGAGATCATAAGTAGTGTTACATATATCTAAAAAATTTATATATCCTAATAAACTATTCTCTAAAATATGATAATTTTTTTAAATAACCTAAATCACAATAAAACCACAATAAAATCATTTATACTTCCAAAATTCAAGTCAACATATATTTCTAAAATAAAATTTAATATTTTCTAGTAATATTTTATTTATTTTAATCATACAATTTTCAAGATATGGTGAAATTATTCAAAAATAACATTAATAACTTAGTGACCAATTCAATTTTCAATCTCATGGTTATGAACTTGGTCAAACATATGTTACTAAAATATAATAACCTTTTATCCTAATTAACCATAATTAACTCAACATCAAAGATAGTATAACCATAAATGTTATTAATACATTTCAACTTATGACCAAAAAATATAATAGCATTATGCCTAAAATAACATTTTCACAAAAACACATTTTAAATTTAAATGTTACATATTTCTTAATCACCTATTAAAATTTAATAAATGTCTCCCAAATTATCCTTAATAATATTAAACTCTCATCATAAAAAACATCATAATGGTATCAATGCCTTATGATCATCCTAAAATTTATCAACTCTTTAATAAAATACCACCACATTATAACTCGTGGGACCGTATATGTAAACATTTATATCATTCAGATTTATTAATAAATCTTTAATCATTCTTTATCATATTATTCCTGTAACAACCCGATATTTTATAACAAGTATTCTCTTTAATTTATTTGATTTCATGTGTTTTATTCTACAAAAAGATTATCTTGTGCTATACGCCACACTGTATTATCTTGAAGTATACACAACATAATTCTTGGATCGTGTTATACACAATTTCAAGTTCATTTGATAGAAGTTATTCTACGCAACATTGAGTGTATATATATATATATATATTCAATGTATAAATGAAAAATGGTTGGATTATATTATAAAGAAACAACAAAGGATTTTTTCATTATACGCAACCCTGACTTGGCTTGCATTACACGCAATCACGACCTTCTTCGATAGCGTGTGTTGTACGCAATACCGGGTTTTACTAAACAACGATATGTTATTATAATATTATTATGAACTAGCCGTTATGAATAGTATTAACTAAATTTTGAAATTTATAACATTATTATTCATCTTACACATTTTCTAGAACATGGTATAAGAACAAAATAAATTTTTCGGGTAAAATAAGTATTTTTCAAAAAATGCAGTTTTTCCGCCTTTTGATGGCGCACCCACTTTAAATCTAGTTTTTGACATGTTTATAAGTTCAATTTTATAAAATAAAATCATTATTTGGAATCAGGATATAAAATATTACCTTGGATAAATTTTTCATATTATTCTGATAACTTTCTTATTTTAATGAATAGTAAAAACACGCTATATTTTAATTAAAAACAACTCTTTTCATCGTAATAACTTATGTGGTTAAATTATAATATTTAATGGTTTTAAAGTATAAATATAATATATTTTTAACATTTAATATAATTTATGTCATTAGAATTGATTTTACCTTGAATTCGTAGGTTAAATCAATTCAATCTTTTGCAATGTTTTAAAGAAAAACCCGTTTTCTTTCGACAACGGGATTAATTTTAATTTAATTTCTGCAAATTTTGTGTATTGAATTTGGAAAAATGGATTCCATATTTGGAATCAGTGGGTCCAAATTATGTTAATAAGCTACTTTTTATTTTTGGGAATTATGAATAGTAACTACGGTAAATTTTATTTACCATAGTTAAAGGTAAATCGGGTAATTAAGGGTAAATATAATATTATAAAATTACCCTAACACATGCCAAAATTATATTGGATGGCTAAAAGTAGACCCATATAACCTAAGGGTCGGATTAGATTCATTTTATGGACTTTTGACCATGAAAATAATTTAATTATTATTAAAACCAAAGAAAGTGACAACATGTCACTCTCTTAAATCTTATAAGTATAATAATTTTAATTTAGTAATAAACATCATAAAACTTCAAAAATTAATAGTCTCCAGAAATCTAATAAAATTATCTACATCATTATAATTTATTTAGAATTTTTAGGGGTTAAATAATCTTCATTAATGGTGATACATTAATGATACAGAAATTATTTATTAAGTGAAAAATCAGTAATATAGTTTTTATTGAAATAATAATACCCATTAAAAAGCCCACAAACCTGACCAAAACTTATTGTTAGTGTATATATACACCTTAATCATCCCATTACCTAATATATAACCGTTTGGAGCCTTATAAAAGTGATTATGACACTTATATTATTTTATTTTAAATGATGCCAAAGTTGTCACCTTCATAATTTAATAAATATAACAATTTAAATATTGTTATTTTAAGATGATAAATTCTAGTAAAAGTATTATTGTGAAAGGTAATAGATTTATCTTCATCATAGGATTTTACTTTTAATTTTTATGCAACAAATAAGTATATTAAATAATTATACAAAAATTTTGTAGTAATTATTTTATTAAGAGATAAACCAAATAAATGGTTTTAAAAATAATAAAATAAATATTATATGAACTGTTTAATTTGATCCACTAATTTTATAGATACATATGACCTTTTATGAATCTATTAAAGCTTTTATTTCGAACATATATTCTGTATATATTTTATTTAAATTCAAATAAATGAATAGTGTCAAAATTGACACTATTGTTATTTTATAAAAATAACATATTATAAAGTTTTTTACAAATCACAAAAATATTTAAAAATTATAAATTTAAATTTATATGGTCTATAATGTTATAAAGTAACCAATTATGGAAAATTAACAACAAATAAGTAATTATTTGTTATAATTTAAAATTTAGAATTTTATTACCACAAATAAACTTAAATAGATTAAATAAGGATAAATCAAAATGATAAGGTTTAAAATAAGATCCAAACATGTCTCAATTTGATTGGTTGATAAAATTACAACCCTATAGCATCTAATCTTCGAATATGAGTCATTTTTGGAGGTTTTTAAGTGGGGTTAGATTTATTATAAATTAATATTTTTAAGAATTCCAAAGGTGCCCCTCTCCTCCCTTATAAAAGGGCACCTCCTCCCACCCTTCCTCACACCACTTTGAGCCTTCAAGCTCGTCCAAACCCTGAAAATTTCACTTCTACACTTCCCTAGAAACATCCTAGAGGTTCTGGTCTTCTTCAAAGACCAATCTTAGTGCCCTAAGAGGAGGTTTCAAAATGGTGTGTCGAAAGAAGAGGTAATATCCATTACCGATTCTTTCAACTTTATTTCTTCTTATACTTATTCTTCTTTAGTTTTTTTATTATGAAGTAATAACATCAGTATCACTAATATACTGATATGTTATTATAAGTATGAAACAATCCTATTTCACCATCTATCCATCCTATGGAAAACGAAATCACCGCGCGTGCGTACGTACGGAATACCGTCTCCACGCCGTGGTGTAATCTATTTTCCACCATCACCTTACTTGGATGGGTATAATGGTGTAAATAATAACTATATATGATTATTGTAAATTGATATTGATTCTGAAATAGTATACATACACTCCAATACAATTCCACGATCACGGGAATGATATCATCGCTCGTGCGTACGTACGGACTATCGTCTCCACGAACGCAATGAGATTAATTTTCCATGATTAACCATTCAAGAATGATTATAAAGTATATATAATGAATAATAATGAAATATATGGAATAATAATGCTATTGGATTTATGTATATATATATGTAAGTCATCTATTTAATTTCATTCAACTCAATAAGGAAACGAAAACAGCGTTCATGCGTACGTACGGCCTACCGTCTCCATGAACGGTGTATTTCTTTCCATTTATTGATCTATTGTATATATGTATATTCTTAATATATATTATATATAAATTATGTTTTATATTCTGGAATTAAGTAATCATTATCTAAGTAATCATATGAATAATTACAAGTCAAAACACGGACGACAAATGAAACGATTTTACCCAAAACACTCTTTAACATGGAATTTACAAAAGAACGGGTAATATAAAGTCATAAGTAAACCATATATGATATCATAACAATGAATATGATTCTTTAATAAGTCAATGACATTATTTAAATCATTATACAGGAGGTTCGGATACATAAGAAGCATATCGGACATAAGGTAAGGGATAATTTTGCAAATCTCATTTTTATCCGAGATTGCTTATTCGTAAGTATTTACTGGGGTTATTTCTATCATCCATGTCCATGTTTTATAAAAGTGTTTTCATGTATGTTTAAAGTCCTTTTTACCAATTTTTGACTTTTACTACATGGTATGTAAGTAATCTTTTTTTTGTTTACGTTACGAGGTACTTTTTGACTTTTCCAGCAAAAGTACGAAAAGAATGTTTTTTTTAACTTATACGTCACGAAAGGATTTTTACGGTTTTATAAAGCCTTATTTTCATGAATCTTCCTCCAAAATATTTCATGAATATTTTCAACAAAATCTCTTTCTTTTAAACTTGCATGACGTTTTGTGAAAAGAAATTGATTTTGAAGAAGAAAGGATATTTTCCTCAAGAATTCATTTCAAGTGTTTTATCAAAACCATTTTCCATCTAAGATGAAATTATTTCATATGTGTATGTTTCAAGTGTAATGTCTCTATGATTTACATGTTTTCACTTTTCTTATTATGAAATGATATCCATTTATTTTATATGGATTATGTGATGATGGGATGATGTTTATGAAACCCATTTTATTCGTTGGGTTATTATGAATGATGTATGTTTATTTTGTGGCACAAGTAAGAATGATTTCATTATGAGATGGGTGGGACTTATATCTCCCTCCAATGCATTGGGTAAAGATTTATATCTCATGAGATAGACATGGCTGGAATAGCAAGTTAAACCAGTTCAGTAATACAGGACTGGAACGAGGAATGAACTCGATTCAGAAAGGGACTTTGTCCACTAAGATGGTCTTGGAAGGAATGCCTTGGCTAATATGGAAATAATATCATGTGCTTAATGGTTTCCACAATTACATGTTTTATTCCCATGCTATTTTATCATTCTTAATGTTTCTTTATGATATATGCCTTACGTACTTCCATGTTTGTATATTTATAAAGAATAATGTATGGTACTATGGAATAAAGAATCATCTAAGGATTGTTACATTAATGTCTTTCCTAAAGTATTTGAAAGTATATGTTGAATGGTACCAGTAACCATGGAAGATTATTCACATATTTTTGTAAAGTAGATGATATGCGCATAATGAAGGAATAAGAAGATAATGAGATGTTTGATTGTATTCATGAGCTCATGATTGATATAAGGACTAAGTAATATCATGGTTTGAGTATATTGAATTTTGAGGATTTTGGTATGTGGAAAATGATAACTTTTAACTCCATTCATGTTTTCACTAAGGTTTAATGGGTATTCATTTTTCAAGAGAATACATGATTAAGGCCTTCGAATGTTTGGAATATGACCAACAAGACATATCTTATGATATATGGGGATCAACGATGGTATTAACATGCTTGTTATATGAAATCTCTGGTAATTGTTTTCACTGTATTATGAGAGTGGACTGCAGTATTGTGGATAAGCCTAAAGATTGGAATAGATTATGTTGGACATAAGTTAGTATTGTATAATGATGGAAGTTTTTTTTCAATATTATTGATGGGATGTTATAGTAATATAGTTTTAGAAAAAGGAAAACCTGCAGGACGGGCGACAGCCCATCGCGTCGAACAAGGCTGTGGGAATCGAACCCACAACCGAAGTGCGACTATCCTTTATCACCTACCACTGGCCTACAGTAAGTCCTTGTTTAGTAGAAACTAGTTTTATTATATTAAGCAGTATGATATATTAAGTATAAGTCCATTTTAGGAACCATATATGATTAATCTCACTATAGATGGACTTAAGTATTTTTGATAACTTTTATAACCTTTTGTTTGAGATAGATGGAATGACCCATAATTCTATCACATGAGCTTCTAACACTTCAAGAATGACAAATTCAACTTCATTTAATTAAGAGATGAAGTGGAAATTGTCCAAAGAACGAACAACGGTGAGACTGTACCAAAATCACCAAAGTATTTCTTCTATTTCCAATTTCATCAACTTTAGGGAAATGATCTTGAAAACCAAAAATGTTGTCCTAGTGCCCTTATATCTGTTGAATCAGATGGTACCTTAGATCATCACAAATCTATGGCTTTTTGATTGATGGCTTTTTCATAGCCATGTTCTCTACCACTCTCCATCAGAACTTGATGGTTACATTTTTCTTCCATATCCATATTTTCACCTATATTCTCCTACGTGGAAACCCAGTGATGAGTTAATTTGGGTAACCGTTACATTTCATACTTTAGTTTTTAAATCCAAGTTTTGGTATTCCTTTTTACGATGTGGGTTTCTATGAATAGTAAACGATTTATAACCCCGACGAATTTCGAGGGAGAAATTCATTTTAAGGGGGTTAGAATGTAACAACCTGATATTTTATGATAAGTATTCTCTTTAATTTATTTGATGTCATGTGTTCTATGCTACAACAAGATTATCTTGTGCTATACGCCACACTGTATTAGCTTAAAGTATACACAACACAATTATTGGATCGTGTTATACACAATTTCAAGTTCATTTGATAGAAGTTATTCTACGCAACATTGAGTGTATATATATATATATATATTCAATGTATAAATGAAAAATGGTTGGATTCTATTATAACGAAACAACAAAGGAGTCTTGCATTATACGCAACCCTGACTTGGCTTGCATTACACGCAATCGCGACCTTCTTCGATAGCGTGTGTTGTACGCAATACCGGGTTTTACTAAACAACGATGTGTTATTATAATATTATTATGAACTAGTCGTTATGAATAGTATTAACTAAATTTTGAAATTTATAACATTATTATTCATCTTACACATTTTCTAGAACATGGTATAAGAACAAAATAAATTTTTCGGGTAAAATAAGTATTTTTCAAAAAATGCAGTTTTGTCACCTTTTGATGGCGCACCCACTTTAAATCTAGTTTTTGACATGTTTATAAGTTCAATTTTATAAAATAAAATTATTCTTTGGAATAAGGATATAAAATATTACCTTGGATAAATTTTTCATATTATTCTGATAACTTTCATATTTTAATGAATAGTAAAAACACGCTATATTTTAATTAAAAACAACTTTTTTCATCGTAATAACTTATGTGGTTAAATTATAATATTGAACAGTTTTAAAGTATAAATATAATATATTTTTACCATTTAATATAATTTATGTCATTATCATTGATTTTACCTTGAATTCATAGGTTAAATCAATTCAATCTTTTGCAATGTATTAAAGAAAAACCTGTTTTCTTTCGACAACGGGATTAATTTTAATTTAATTTCTGCAACTTTTTTGTATTGAATTTGGAAAAATGGATTCCATATTTGGAATCAGTGGGTCCAAATTATGTTAATAAGCTACTTTTTATTTTTGGGAATTATGAATAGTAATTACGGTAAATTTTATTTACCATAGTTAAAGGTAAATCGGGTAATTAAGGGTAAATATAATATTATAAAATTACCCTAACACATGCCAAAATTATATTGTATGGCTAAAAGTAGACCCATATAACCTAGGGGTCGGATTAGATTCATTTTATGGATTTTTGACCATGAAAATAATTTAATTATTATTAAAACCAAAGAAAGTGACAACATGTCACTCTCTTAAATCTTATAAGTATAATAATTTTAATTTAGTGATAAACATCATAAAACTTCAAACATTAATAGTCTCCAGAAATATAATAAAATTATCTACATCATGATAATTTATTTAGAATTTTTAGGGATTAAATAATTGTCATTAATGGTGATACATTAATGATACAGAAATTATTTATTAAGTGAAAAATCAGTAATATAGTTTTTATTGAAATACTAATACCCATTAAAAGGCCCACAAACCTGACCAAAACTTATTTTTAGTGTATATCTACACCTTAATAATCCAATGACCTAATATATAACCATTTGTACCCTTATAAAAGTGATTATGACACTTATATTATTTTATTTTAAATGATGCCAAAGTTGTCACCTTCATAATTTAATAAATATAACACTTTAAATATTGTGATTTTAAGATGATAAATTCTAGTAAAAGTATTATTGTGAAAGGTAATAGATTTATCTTCATCATAGGATTTTATTTTTAATTTTTATGCAACAAATAAGTATATTAAATAATTATACAAAAATGTTGTAGTAATTATTTTATTAAGAGATAAACCAAATAAATGGTTTCAAAAATAATAAAATAAATATTATATGAACTATTTAATGTGATACACTAATTTTATAGATACATATGACCTTTTATGAATCTATTAAAGCTTTTATTTCGAACATATCTTCTGTATATATTTTATTTAAATTCAAATAAATTAATAGTGTCAAAATTGACACTATTGTTATTTTATAAAAATAACATATTATAAAATTGTTTACAAATCGCAAAAATATTTAAAAATTATAAATTTAAATTTATATGTTCTATAATGTTATAAAGTAAAAAATTATGGAAAATTCACAACAAATAAGTAATTATTTGTTATAATTTAAAATTTAGAATTTTATTACCACAAATAAACTTAAATAGATTAAATAAGGATAAATCAAAATGATAAGGTTTAAAATAAGATCCAAACATGTCTAAATTTGATTGGTTGATGAAATTAAAACCCTATCTCATCTAATATTCGAATATGAGTCATTTTTTAAGGTTTTTAATTGGGGTTAGATTTATTATAAATTAATATTTTTAAGAATTCCAAAGGTGCCCCTCTCCTCCCTTATAAAAGGGCACCTCCTCCCTCCCTTACTCACACCACTTTGAGCCTTCAAGCTCGGACAAAACCTTCCCATTTCACTTCTAAACTTCCCTAAAAACATCCTAGAGGTTCTGGTCTTCTTCAAAGACCAATCTTAGTGCCCTAAGAGGAGGTTTCAAAAAGGCATGTCGAAAGAAGAGGTAATATCCGTTACCGATTCTTTCAACTTTATTTCTTCTTATACTTATTCTTATTTAGTTGTTTCATTATGAAGTAATAACATCAGTATCACTCATATACTGATATGTTATTATAAGTATGAAACAACCCTATTTCACCATCTATCCATCCTACGGAAAATGAAATCACCGCGCGTGCGTACGTACGGAATACCGTCTCCACGTTGTGGTGCAATCTATTTTCCACCATCACCTTACTTGGATGGGTATAATGGTGTAAATAATGACTATATATGATTATTGTAAAGTTATATTGATTCTGAAATAGTATACATACACTCCAATACAATTCCACGATCACGGGAATGATATCATCACTCGTGCGTACGTACGGACTACCGTCTCCACGAACGCGATGAGATTCATTTTCCATGATTAACCATTCAAGAATGATTATAAAGTATATATAATGAATAATAATGAAATATATGGAATAATAATTCTACTGGATTTATTTATATATATATGTATGTCATCTATTTAATTGCATTCAACTCAATAAGGAAACGAAAACAGCGTTCATGCGTACGTACGGCCTACCGTCTCCATGAATGGTGTATTTCTTTCCATTTATCGATCTATTATATATATGTATATTCTGAATATATCTTATATATAAATCATGTTTTATATTCTGGAATTAAGTAATCATGATCTAAGTAATCATATGAATAATTACAAGTCAAAAAACGGACGACAAATGAAACGATTTTACCCAAAACACTATTTAACATGGAATTTACTAAAGAACGGGTAATATAAAGTCATAAGTAAACCATATATGATATCATAACAATTAATATAATTATTTAATAAGTAAATGACATTATTAAAATCATTATAAAGGAGGTTCGGATACATACGAAGCATATCAGACATAAGGTAAGGGATAATTTTGCAAATCTCATTTTTATCCGAGATTGCTTATTCGTAAGTATTTACTGGGGTTATTTCTATCATCCATGTCCATGTTTTATAAAAGTGTTTTCATGTATGTTTAAAGTAATTTTTACCCATTTTTTACTTTTACTACATGGTATGTAAGTAATCTTTCTTTTGTTTACGTTACGAGGTACTTTTTGACTTTTTCGGCAAAAGTACGAAAAGAATGTTTTTTTCACTTATACGGCACGAACGGATTTTTACGGTTTTATAAAGCCTTATTTTCATGAATATTCCTGCAAAAGATTTCATGACTATTTTCAACAAAATCTCTTTCTTTTAAAATTGCATGAGGTTTTGTGAAAAGAAATATATTTTGAAGAAGAAAGGATATTTTCCTCAAGAATTCATTTCAAGTGTTTTATCAAAACCATTTTCCATCTAAGATGAAATTATCTCATATGTGTATGTTTCAAGTGTAATGTCTCTATGATTTACATGGTTTCACTTTTCTTATTATGAAATGATATACATTTCTTTTATATGGATTATGTGATGATGGGATGATGTTTATGAAACCCATTTTATTCGTTGGGTTATTATGAATAATGTATGTTTATTTTGTGGCACAAGTAAGAATGATTTCATTATGAGATGGGTGGGACCTATATCTACCTAAAATGCATTGTGTAAAGATTTATATCTCATGAGATAGACATGGCTGGAATGGCAAGTTAAACCGGTTCAGTAATACAGGACTGGAACGAGGAGTGAACTCGATTCAGAAAGGGACTTTGTCCACTAAGATGGTCTTGGCAGCAATGCCTTGGATACTATGGAAATCATATCATGTGCTTAATGGTTTCCACAATTACATGTTTTATTACCATGCTATTTTATCATTCTTAATGTTTCTTTATGATATATGCCTTACGTACTTCCATGTTTTATGTCATTGCTCAAGCTTTTGATGTTTAAACATTATGTTCATGTTTTTAAGTTCAAATGTATATGGTATGTTTTATTTTATCCATGATTACCCTTACTGAGCATTTGAGCTCACCCTTTTTATGTTTTCTTTTCCCCAGGATATAAAGAAAGGTTTTAGGTATGAAAAAAAATGAGATCTTTATAGGAGATGTTGAAGATCTTTCACCACGATTAGAAGATTACGTTCCAAGTTTCCAAAGACACTAAACTATTATGGTCCTTGTGTGTATTTTTTTGTTATGTATAAAGTATTCCAATGAAGTAATGTAATGTCCATGTACGTAAATCCTTGGGTCTCTACAGTTGGTATCATAGGAAAGGTTTAGTCAACCTTTGGAAACTAGGATGCAAAAATGTTAGTGAGATCCCTAGAGATATTTCTAAGGTATGTCTAGGGATGTCCCTAAGGATAAGTATACGTATAGGATATAGTCCTAGAACTACGGTAACGATATTAGAATTTAACCTAAGATGATATATATTGAAGGTACTCCCCCTTTACTATGTTGTTTTCCCTAGCATGATTTTTTCCTCTCACTCTATTCTTTTTGGATTTTAGAAAATGGCTGGAAACAGGAAGATTCACGATAGTGGAGGATATGACAGACAATGGAATGATATTCTTCATGAGCAACCAAATGAAACGGGATTTGGAAGTCCAAACATAGTTATTATACCTAATCAGGAATCTCATAATATGATCAATAATCTCAACTTTGGTAAGTTTCCCGACTCAGATAATAAAAGAAAGATAGAGTTTCATGATGATCATAGAGGAAAGAAAGTTCAATTTCCCCTATGTAAATCATGTGGGAAGAGGCATCAAGGAGATTGTTTCAAAGGAACTGGAAGATGATTTGGGTGTGGGAAAGAAGGACACAAATCCAGTAAGTGCAAAGGAAAAGGTTCAGTTAATACCATGGACAAGGATAATGGAATTTCTATGACATCAACAATGATTAGATGTTTTAAATGTGTAATGTATGGGCATTATGAAAACCAATTCCCTAAGGGAAAATCTAATGAAGAGAATCAGCATGGTCATATGAGTAGTATTTATGTGGATGATGATGAGGAGACTGCAAATGAAATATGAGATGAAAGAAATGATGAAGCTCAGTCAGCGGTTTAAGAAGTTAGTGGAATGACTGTATGTTTATAAAGAATAATGTATGGTACTATGGAATAAAGAATCATCTAAGGATTATTACATTATTTTCTTTCCTAAAGTATTTGAAAGTATATGTTGAATGGTACCAGAAACCATGGAAGGTTATTCAGATATTTTTGGAAAGTAGATGATATGTGCATAATGAAGTAATAAGAAGATAATGAGATGTTTGATTTTATTCATGAGCTCATGATTGATATAAGAACTAAGTAATATCATGGTTTGAGTATATTGAATTTTGAGGATTTTGGTATGTGGAAAATGTTAACTTTTAACTGCATTCATGTTTTCACTAAGGTTCAATGGGTATTCATTTTTCAAGAGAATACATGGTTAAGGCCTTCGAATGTTTGGAATATGACCAACAAGACATATCTTATGATATATGGGGATCAACGATGGTATTAACATGCTTGTTATATGAAATCTCTAGTAATTGTTTTCACTATATTATGAGAGTGGACTGTAGTATTATGGATAAGCCTAAAGATTGTAATGGATTATGTTGGACATAAGTTAGTATTGTATAAGGATAGAAGTTTTATTCGATATTATTTATGGGATGTTATAGTAATTTAGTTTTAGACAAAGGACAACCTGCAGGACGGGCGACAGCCCATCGCGTCGAACAAGGCTGTGGGAATCGAACCCACAACCGAAGTGCGACTGGCATTTATCACCTACCACTGGCCTACAGGAATTCCCTGTTTAGTAGAAACTAGTTTTATTATGTTAAGCAGTATGATATATGAAGTATAAGTCCATTTTAGGAACCATATATGATTAATCTCACTATATATGGACTTATGTATTTTTGATAACTTTTATAACCTTTTGTTTGAGATAGATGGAATGACCCATAATTCTATCACATTAGCTACTAACACTTCACGATTGACAAATTCAACTTCATTTCTTTAAGAGATGAAGTGGAAATTGTCCAAAGAACGAACAACGGTGAGACTGTACCAAAATCACGAAAGTATTTCTTCTATTTCCAATTTCATCAACTTTAGGGAAATGATCTTGAAAACCAAAAATGTTTTCCTAGTGCCCTTATATCTGTTGAATCAGATGGTACCTTATATCATCACAAATCTATGGCTTTGTGATTGATGTCCTTTTCATATCCATGTTCTCTACCACTCTCCATCAGAACTTGATGGTTAGATTTTTCTTCCATATCCATATTTTCACCTATATTCTCCTATGTGTAAACCCAGTGATGAGTTGATTTGGGTAACCGTTACATTTCATACTTTATTTTTTAAAGCAAATTTTGGTATTCCTTTTTACGATGTGGGTTTCTATGAATAGTAAACGATTTATAACCCCGACAAATTTCGAGGGAGAAATTCATTTTAAGGGGGGTAGAATGTAACAACACGATATTTTATGATAATTATTCTCTTTAATTTATTTGATGTTATGTGTTTTATGATACAAAATGATTATCTTGTGCTATACGCCACACTGTATTAGCATGAAGTATACACAACACAATTCTTGGATCATGTTATACAGAATTTCAAGTTCATTTGAAAGAAGTTATTCTACGCAACATTGAGTGTGTATATATATATATACAATGTATAAATGAAAAATGGTTGGATTCTATTATAAAGAAACAACAAAGGATTCTTGCATTATACGCAACCCTGACTTGGCTTGCATTACACGTAATTGCGACATTCTTCGATAGCGTGTGTTGTACGCAATACCGGGTTTTACGAAATAATGATATGTTATTATAATATTATTATGAACTAGCCATTATGAATAGTATTAACTAAATTTTAAAATTTATGACATTATTATTCATCTTACACATTTTCTAGAACATGTTATAAGAACAAAATAAATTTTTCGGGTAAAATAAGTATTTTTCAAAAAATGCAGTTTTGACGCCTTTTGATGGCGTACCCACTTTAAATCTAGTTTTTGACATGTTTATAAGTTCAATTTTATAAAATAAAATTATTCTTTGTAATCAGGATATAAAATATTACCGTGGATAAATTTTTCATATTATTCTGATAACTTTCATACTTTAATGAATAGTAAAAACACGCTATATTTTAATTAAAAACAACTTTTTTCATCGTAACTTATGTGGTTAAATTATAATATTGAATGGTTTTAAAGTATAAATATAATATATTTTTACCATTTAATATAATTTATGTCATTATCATTGATTTTACCTTGAATTCGTAGGTTAAATCAATTCAATCTTTTGCAATGTTTTAAAGAAAAACCTGCTTTCTTTCGACAACGGGATTAATTTTAATTCAATTTCTGAAAATTTTGTGTATTGAATTTGGAGAAATGGATTCCATATTTGTAATCAGTGTGTCCAAATTATGTTAATAATCTAATTTTTATTTTTGGGAATTATGAATAGTAACTACGGTAAATTTTATTTACCATAGTTAAAGGTAAATCGGGTAATTAAGGGTAAATATAATATTATAAAATTACCTTAACACATGCCAAAATTATATTGGATGGCTAAAAGTAGACCCATATAACCTAAGGGCCTGATTATATTCATTTTATGGACTTTTGACCATGAAAACAATTTAGTTATTATTAAAACCAAAGAAAGTGACAACATGTCACTCTCTTAAATCCTATAAGTATAATAATTTTAATTTAGTGATAAACATCATAAAACTTCAAACATGAATAGTCTCCAGAAATATAATAAAATTATCTACATCATGATAATTTATTTATAATTTTTAGGGATTAAATAATTGTCATTAATGGTGATACATTAATGATAAAGAAATTATTTATTGAGTGAAAAATCAGTAATATAGTTTTTATTGAAATAATAATACCCATTAAAAGGCCCACAAACCTGACCAAAACTTATTGGTAGTGTATATCTACACCTTAATCATCCAATGACCTAATATATAACCGTTTGTATCCTTATAAAAGTGATTATGACACTTATATTATTTTATTTTAAATGATGCCAAAGTTGTCACCTTCATAATTTAATAAATATACAAATTTAAATATTGTGATTTTAAGATGATAAATTCGAGTAAAAGTATTATTGTGAAAGTTAATAGATTTATATTAATAATAGGATTTTATTTTTAATTTTTATGCAACAAATAAGTATATTAAATAATTATAAAAAAACGTTGTAGTAATTATTTTATTAAGAGATAAACCAAATAAATGGTTTTAAAAATAATAAAATAAATATTATATGAACTATTTGATGTTATCCACTAATTTTATAGATACATATTACCTTTTATGAATATATTAAATCTTTTATTTCGAACATATCTTCTGTATATATTTTATTTAAATTCAAATAAATGAATAGTGTCAAAATTGACACTACTGTTATTTTATAAAAATAACATATTATAAAATTGTTTACAAATCACACAAATATTTAAAAATTATAAATTTAAATTTATATGGTCTATAATGTTATAAAGTAACCAATTATGGAAAATTCACAACAAATAAGTAATTATTTGTTATAATTTAAAATTTAGAATTTTATTACCACAAATAAACTTAAATAGATTAAATAAGGATAAATCAAAATGATAAGGTTTAAAATAAGATCCAAACATGTCTAAATTTGATTTTTTGATGAAATTACAACCCTGTCGCATCTAATATTCGAATACGAGTCATTTTTGGAGGTTTTTAAGTGGGGTTAGATTTATTATAAATTAATATTTTTAAGAATTCCAAAGGTTCCCCTCTCCTCCCTTATAAAAGGGCACCTCCTCCCTCCGTTCCTCACACCACTTTGAGACTTAAAGCTCGTCCAAACCCTGCCCATTTCACTTACACACTTCCCTAGAAACATCCTAGAGGTTCTGGTCTTCTTCAAAGACCAATCTTAATGCCCTAAGAGGAGGTTTTAAAAAGGCGTGTCGAAAGAAGAGGTAATATCTGTTACCGATTCTTTCAACTTTATTTATTCTTCTACTTCTTATTCTTTAGTTGTTTAATTATGAAGTAATAACATCAGTATCACTCATATACTTATATGTTATTATAAGTATGAAACAACCCTATTTCACCATCTATCCATCCTACGGAAAACAAAATCACCGCATGTGCGTACGTACGGAATACCGTCTCCACGCCGTGGTGTAATCTATTTTCCACCATCACCTTACTTGGATGGATATAATGGTGTAAATAATGACTATATATGATTATTGTAAAGTGATATTGATTATTAAATAGTATAAATACACTCCAATACAATTCCACGATCACGGGAATGATATCATCGCTCGTGCGTACGTACGGACTACCGTCTCCACGAACGCGATGAGATTCATTTTCCATGATTAACCATTAAAGAATGATTATAAAGTATATATAATTAATAATAATGAAATATATGTAATAATAATGCTACTGAATTTATGTGTATATATATGTATGTCATCTATTTAATTTCATTCAACTCAATAAGGAAACGAAAACAGCGTTCATACGTACGTATGGCCTATCATCTCCATGAACGGTGTATTTCTTTCCATTTATCGATCTATTATATATATGTATATTATGAATATATCTTATATATAAATCATTTTTTATATTCTGGAATTAAGTAATCATGATATAAGTAATCATATGAATAATTACAAGTCAAAACACGGACGACAAATGAAACGATTTTACCCAAAACACTCTTTAACATGGAATTTACAAAAGAATGGGTAATATAAAGTCATAAGTAAACCATATATGATATCATAACAATGAATATGATTCTGTAATAAGTAAATGACATTATTAAAATCATTATACAGGAGTTTCGGATACATACGAAGCATATCGGACATAAGGTAAGGGATAATTTTGCAAATCTCATTTTTATCCGAGATTGCTTATTCGTAAGTATTTACTGGGGTTATCTCTATCATCCATTTCCATGTTTTATAAAAGTTTTTTCATGTATGTTTAAAGTACTTTTTACCCATTTTTGACTTTTACTACATGGTATGTAAGTAATCTTGCTTTTTTTTACGTTACGAGGTACTTTTTGACTTTTCCGGCAAAAGTATGAAAAGAATGTTTTTTTAACTTATATGGCATGAATGGATTTTTACGGTTTTATAAAGACTTATTTTCATGAAGCTTCCTCCAAAATATTTCATTACTATTTTCAACAAAATCTATTTCTTTTAAAATTGCATGATGTTTTGTGAAAAGAAATTGATTTTGAAGAAGAAAGGATAGTTTCCTCAAGAATTCATTTCAAGTGTTTTATCAAAACCATTTTCCATCTAAGATGAAATTATTTCATATGTGTATGTTTCCAGTGTAATGTCTCTATGATTTACATGGTTTCACTTTTATTATTATGAAATGATATCCATTTCTTTTATATGGATTATGTGATTATGGGATGATGTTTATGAAACCCTTTTTATTCGTTGGGTTATTATGAATGATGTATGTTTATTTTGTGGAACAAGTAAGAATGATTTCATTATGAGATGGTTGGGACCTATATCTCCCTCAAATTCATTGGGTAAAGATTTATATCTCATGATATAGACATGGCTGGAACGGCAATTTAAACCGGTTCAGTAATACAGGACTGGAACGAGGAGTGAACTTGATTCAGAAAGGGACTTTGTCAACTAAGATGGTCTTGGGAGCAATGCCTTGGCTACTATGGAAATAATATCATGTGATTAATGGTTTCCACAATTAAATGTTTTATTCCCATGCTATTTTATCATTCTTAATGTTTCTTTATGATATATGCCTTACGTATTTCCATGTTTTATGTCATTGCTCAAGCTTTTGATGTTTAAACATTATGTTCATGTTTTTAAGTTCAAATATATATGGTATGCTTTATTTTATCCATGCTTACCCTTACTGAGCATTTGAGCCCACCCTTTTTATGTTTTCTTTTCCCCAGGATATAAATAAAGGTTTTAGGTATGAAAAAAAAAAGGAAGATCTTTATGGGAGATGTTGAAGATCTTTCACCATGATTAGAAGATTATGTTCCAAGTTTCCAAAGACAATAAACTATTATGGTCCTTGTGTGTCTGTTTTTGTTATGTATTAAGTATTCCACTAAATTAATGTAATGTCCATGTACGTCAAGCCTTGGGTCTCTACAATTCCTCAATACTTCCTATAATAAAAAAATATGAATCATGTCTTAAAATTTGTAAATCTTGAAACATAATCCAAAATATAATTCATACCTTTTATATATCATTCGATTTCCTTTAATATTCAGAATATGACCATGATAAAACTTTATATGTATGATATTTTTTATCCCCTTAATGATATTTATTCTTAATATATAAATTTAAAAAATTCCCATATTCCCCACATTTTAAACATCTACATGTTCCTTTAAGAAATTTTCCTGGGTGCTTAATCCCACATTTGTGACACATAGAATGTTGAATCTTTTTACCATTATGATCATTATCACTAGAACATCGATGAAACATAATTTTTATTTTATTTGGTGTGTCATAAAACTCACCCAAGTTCAGGTTTTCAATTATAACTAGATATAGATGGTTAATAATAACCACAATAATTTTCACTCTAGCTCATATCCCGTTTAGTTACTCATTCAGACAACCACCAAAATTTCCTTTACATCCATTGTTAATCTGGTTCCTGCTAGTTCAAAAAATTTACTAAAACCAAAAAAAAGTTAGTGTGAGTATATAAAATAAAATCATTATAAACCATATTATCATGAGGATAAATACTAAGATATCTTTAACCATGTCATCTTCTATTCAATATTTTTTATTATTCCAAAAATAAATATAATTTTCCATAATATACTAATCTCTAAGGTTATAGAAAAATTCTAACTTATGGTAAACCTTAGACTAATTAACCCATTATGGTATCTAAAATTCATAAATTATATTCATTTGATAACTTCTTAACCTCCAAAGTTATCTAAACTCTTACTTTAGTACCAACTTTAAAGCCACGTAACATAATCAACCCATAATTACATGATTTATAATAAGGGTTTAACTTTATTAAATTTCTAGTATATTTCAGGTTTAGAGTTTTAGATAATTAGGTAAAACATTATATAAAAAATTTTACACTTCCACACAGTATACATTTTTCAAATAAAGATAGTTTTTGAATTCACACCCCTGTTTCATTCAGAAAAATTTTTCTTTGTTTAAGAACTTTAATCATTCACATATATATAGTTATTACACATCCTTAGATCCTATGGAAAACATTTTAAAACTTTGGATTTGAAAAACTAATCTCAATAAGGGATATAAAAATAATATAAATCCATTAGTCTAGTGAAAAACATAAAAACCCATGAAAATGTTTACCCTTTTCACAGTAAAACTTTGATCACATAAATAAAACATATCTACATGATAAAATAAAACTTTAATTAAATAAAACCTTTTAAAACATTATAATTATAGAAAATCATGAAAGAAACATGAATAATAAGAGAACTAATTAAAACTTTCCTTGAAAAAAACATACATCTTTAAAAGTTCATAAAATTTTCTTTCCTTGTGAAATCAAAATATTTATATAAAACCCATTCTAATTCATCAAATATTTATCTTAAAGATTGATATTAATAACCCATGTTCACTCATTTTTGGAATAAATAATACCCATTCAATTATATACTAGTAACTTATCAAGTTATCTCCCTCATTTTTCATCTTCAAAGAGTAATAATTACTCAATGCATTGGAGAGTTGTATCGGGCTCACCCACTGTCATGAGCTATAGATTGCTCGCCCATAATCATATATAATTCCCATTTACCATATAATGAATAAAAAAATTATAATATTTAACTTTTTAATTTAAAACCCATGAAAATATCATTTGAGCCTATAAGAAAATGCACTTTCTATTTTCATAAAAAAAATACACAGAAATATCCCTTTATTTTGAAAAAACATAAAAAAATACAAAAAATAATTTGAAATTGAATTTAATTTGGAAAACTATTAAAAAATGAATAATAAGTTTCATAACAATTAAAGTAAATGATAATGGGAAAATTCAGTAATTTTTTATATGTTAAAAAAATTATTTTGCACTTTGGTAAAAAGAGTCAAAAGTGACCCATACAGAAAATATTAAAAACCTTCCCTTTTAAGACTTTAAAAATAAATAAAAAATTAGATTAAAATAAAATTTAATAACATTTTATGTATAAATAATACTTTTTTTGAAAAATTTAAAAAAACATTAACATAGAAGGAAAAGAGTTTAATACATTTAAAACAATGTTTAAAAAAATCCCTTACATATTTGGTAACTTTTAAATAAAAAAATGAAGTAGAAAACATGAAATAAATTTAAAAACCACTTTAATTTTAGTAAATTAATGATTAAATACATTTATATTCTATTTAATAAACCACATAGAAGAAAACATGGGTATAATGACATAAGTCTCAAAGGAAGTAAATTAAGAAAAAGAAATCTCTTACCTAAAGTCTTGTCGAGCTTCAAACATTCTCAAAATCTAGAATAATAAAATTATATTAGTTATTTAATTTATTAAGAAAATTTTTATTATTTAATTCATTATCATTATTCCTTTTATTTAATTTATTTCCATGTTTTAATTTGTTACTAAATTAGTTGAGTTTATATCATACGTTCTGAGGATAATTGGTTTATAATCCCAAAAAAAAAATCAATAGGTTGACCATCGTTAAAATGGTTATTGATCCCATTGTGTAAGTTATATTTTTTATCAAGAAATTTTTATCAATATATTTAAATATGTTTATGAATAATAATATCTTGTATATATAAGTGAAGAAGTTGAAATATTGAATAAGACCATGCAAAAATAATGCATGAGGACCATCCAACAATATTATTTCATGGGGATATGGAATTATTATATATGAAGAATTTAATAAATCTTTTAATAAGTGTTTACTAAAAAATTATACATCCCTTATCAATCCAAGGATATAGATCAACATGGCCAGTCAAAATTGGTTGGTGTGTATAGTGGAGGTAGATTGCCTACATAAGTAGGCGAGAAGGTGTACATAGAATGCATTGGGCACACACAAGATTTGTGGAGGTGTGTATATATAAGGTGGAAAAGAAAATGAGGAGAGGATTCCCATAGTGGACTCAAATACTCACAACTGGACATATTTGGATGTTCTCGGTATTGTTAAGTGGAGGAAGGATGTCTAGAATTTCGACGTGGGATTCAAACAATTAGGAACTATTCACCCATCATTAAAAGGTATGAAAAGAATCCAATATGTTTAATTGGATCACTATAATTCATCCAATCATACCTCACAATTTCTTCTTCCTCCTCAAAAATCCCTCTAATAGTTCTATCTTTGATGAATTCATGAGTCACATCCACCGATCGAACCAAGATGTCTTCCCGTGATCAAAGCCATAATCACCTAAGATTATGTCAAGATGTGGTCATCATATGAGAAGAAGATCTTTAATGAGTGACATAGGATTACATTTGAGTCCAAATGTAAGTTCCATGTAAGAATTTAATGTGCATGGATCTTCCATGAAGAATATTTTTTTGTGAGGATGGATTATGCATAGACCATCTGTGCATGAGTTATGACAACACATTTTTTAATACACTTTATTTCATGATTTATTATGTAAATGTATACATGATAAAATAAAAAAATCATGAAGTATAGTTTATTTTTTTAATTAGGTACATAGAATAAAAAATTGATACATGGATCTAATAACATTATTGAAAACTTCCTTGACATCCCCTAAATTTCCATTACTCTTTTAAAACTGCACGGGATAACCTGATGATATACATAAGAAAGGGGTGATATATAAATCTCAGTAAGGGAATATAAAAAACATGGAATATGGTAAATAAATACATGTGATCCAATATGCATAAAAATATAACATAATAGGTGATAATAATAATCATGAACAATAAGGCATGATATAACATGTTAGCATAAAGGCAGCATGGGAATGTGGAAACAACTTAAAACATGACATCATAAGAATAAGTCAAGGTTAACCACCAAGACATAATAACATAGTGTGATTAGAATAATATAATATTAACCTTTTATGGAATATCATGAGATTAAAACATTACCCAATGCATTGGAGCGCGATCTAGGTGCACCCATCACAATCATATCATCTACATGCATAAGTGTGCCACATAGATCATATAACATAAAAATTTATTTAATATATATTAACCCCATTATTGATAATTTTGTGTCAAATACAAGGATTTACCAAATAAATTAATTATAGTTACATATAGTTGAATAGTATTGAGTGTAAATAAGTATGAGAATTCACTTCAAAATCGTTTGGCATGAAAAATTGAAGTGAAATTTCAGCAACATAACAACAATAGTTAAAGATTCATAAAATGGTTTAATGAGAGTGAAAAGGGTCTCTAATAATTTTTAAATAAAAATTATATTATGAGGTATGTGTAAAAATATATCCCAACATTATTAATTATAAATCAAAATGCATAAAATAAAGGAGGTGCTTTAATAAAGAGGAGAATGAGAGGATCCCTTACTTTGAGAGGGTGTTTCAAAAATATTAGGAAGAGCTTCTTGAGATCTTGAGGGAACATTGGGAGGTATGTAGAGATGGATGGGAAGAGTAATATAATTATATAAGGTTTTTTAGTGAAGATAAATGAGATATTGGGTGGGTTTATATAGGAAAAGAGAGGGGGTTCTTTATTATTTTCTAAATTTAGGTTTTGGACTTTATACAATAAAGTAATCAAAACCACAAACCTTACCATGGGTTTTCATATAGTATCTAACAAAGAATAGTGGTTTTAATTATTTTATAATACCAATAAATTAACTCATTCAAATATTACCCTTTATTAGGTGGAAGTGATTCATGCTCATAAATAATTGATTTTAAAACCTCAATATATAGTATAGGTTTTGGAGGATTTATAATGGATTTATAAAACTAATAAAGTAACCTAAATAATAAATTATATTAAATGGTAAATATATATTTTTTCTTTGATAAATTTTACGGAATATATTGCATAAAATTTTAGTTATTATGATGTCATAATACATACCATATATTTATATCGTAATTAATTTTTACTCAAAAAATTGAGTGTATAAGAAAATTATGAAAAATTCACCATTGGATAATTTTTACATGATTAATAAAAAATATATTTATTTTATCCAAATAAATATATAAATATGATATTTATATTTTTTTAAATCAAAATCCCTATTTATTGAAAATACTATTTTTTTACAATAATAGTTTTCTGACCCTTATAAAAATAATTTTAAACTTCATAAAATTATATTATCAAATATACTTAATAAATATTATTTGATAATAATATTTTATTAAAATATAAATTATTTTTAAAATTCATGAATTCTTCAAAAGTAAAGTCTTGATTGAAATTTATTATTTCCCAAAAATACAATTCGAGTTTTTTTATATGGAAATTTAATTTTTATCAAACTAATTATTTAATCATTTATAAAATAAAATCAATAAGGAATAAATATAATAATTATTTCATAGAAAATAAAATATAAATATTCATTATATTAGTTTCATGATACATAGACCTTTATTACACCAGTAAACTCTCTAAGGGTAAGGTGTGCGATGATGATATTTTCTTAGGGTGGCTTAGAGAACATGGCTTGGGTCCTGATCTTGATGAGATTTAATTTCTCACATCAATGGTTTTAATCATTATTTAGTTACTAAATGTCATCTTGGTATTGGTCAATTTCAAATCCCATAGATTTTATCTCTCTCATAAGCTTAGATAAATGGGTTTCATAGGGTACAATCCTACTGGATGAGTTCATTTCTTATTTCATTAGTATCAATGGAATTTATCATAACCTTATATATATATTAATCATACGATAACTCTTAAATGAATATATTATTAATTTTTATAATGATTAATGGTATTTTAAATCCAATAGGATATAGTATTCCAAAAATAAAAAAATTAGTGCATGTGTTTTCTATACCTTCATTACTTAATAATGTATTTATTCACTCAAAGAGAAGGAATTTTATTTATAAAAGTTTGGTTTATTACATTATTACCCCATCTAGAAATATCAAGATATAAATTTTCATTTCAATCACTAAAATATATGAGGGGACTTTTTTTCATCACCTCTTCTAGTTCCAATTGTCTTCCTCAAACTTTTGGTTCTGCCACAACACTTTGATCAGGTGAGTTGTCTTGTTTTGTAGAACTTTACATCTATGATATAATATCTTCACTATATGCTCCTCATATGAAAGATAATTTTCCAATGGTAACACCTATGGATTTTTAACATATGAGGTGTCTAGTATATATTTTTTTCAAGAGGGATATATAGAATACATCATGTTCTTGAGATATGTTAGGTGGGAGTGATAGTTGATAGTCCACTACTCTGATGTGATCAAAGATATAAAAGGGGATGATGTATTTTGGACTAATACTAGACTTGTTTCCATACCTTATGAATTTATTCCATGTAGATACATGAAGGTAAAATTTATCATCGACCTCAAAATCTTGGACTCATAGATGATTGGATGTATAGATTTTATATCAACTTTTTGTGGATTTTATATGACACTGAATATTTAAAACCTTCTCTATCATCTCTTTGATAAGATCAGGTACCATTAGATTATGCTCTCTAACTTCATCTTAGTATGTTATATTATGATGCCTCTTCCCATATATAGCCTCATAAGGTGTAATTTGAATTATTGAATGAAAAATTTTGTTATATGAGAACTCCACTATGGGAAGGTGTTGATCCCAACATCCTTGGAAATCCAATAAACATCATCTCAATATATCTTCCAGAGTATTAATGGCCCTTTCAGACTGACCATCTATCCAAGGGTGATAAGCAGTGCTGGAGCTCAGTTTTGTATTCAACGCTTGTTTAAGGCTTCTCCAAAACCTCAAGGTAAACCTTGGGTCTTGATAAAGTATAATAGAGAGTGGCACTCTATGTAGTATTACCACTTATCTTATGTATATCTTATAAAGTTGATTAATAGATAAATATTCCTTGATTTTAATGAAATAAACTAATTTAGTAAGATTATTGATTACCACATAGATTAAATTATTTCCTTTAGGTGTCCTTGGGAGTCCTATGATGAAACCCATGGTTTTTTTCCCATTTCTATACTTGTATGGGAAATTTTTTCATCATAAATTTATAATTTTTTCATTCCTCCTTGACTTACTGGCATACCAAGCATCGAGATACAAACTCTTCAATCTCTCTCTTTATGTTATCCCACCCAAAAAAATCTTCAAATCTTTATACTTATTAGTGCTTCCTGGATGAATAGAGAAGGATGAGCTGTGCACATCATCTAGAAGTTCCATCTTCGGTTCTATCTTTGATGGGACACATATCTGGGTTTGAAACCTTATAACTCCATATTTGGAAAAGTTGAGATTTAGAATATTCTATACCTTATTCTATAGTAACTTATTATCTTTACGAACCTACTTGATCCACTCGAGAATGGATGGTTGATTAGTTATTTGATAAAGGTAGGATGAAGATCATTTTATTATTCCCATATTTCCTTTTAATTTATAATAATATTATATCCCTTTCAATCCCCATCATGGATATAGTTGTAGGATCCTATATACTCAGATCATCTACCACTTTGTTTTCATTCCCAGGATGGTAATGGATTTAAAAATCGTAATCCTTGATCATTTCTAACCACCTATGTTGGAACATATTAAGATCATTTTCTTTGAATATATACTTGATGATTCTATGGTATTTATATATATCACACTTCTCCCTGTAGATAAACTGCATCTAAATATTTAATGTTAAGATCACTATATCCAATTATATATCATGATTTGGGTAGTTATTCTCATGGATATTTAGTTGGAAGAATGTATAGGCTATCAATTTTTCAGTTTTCATGAGTACACAACCCAATAACTTTTTAGATTTGTTGTTGTAGATCACAAATCCTTCCCCACTGGTGGGTAATGTGAGCATAGGTTCAGTGATTAGACTCTTCTTTATATATTTAAAACATTCCTCACATTCATCATTCTAGACAAACATGGATCATTTCTAAGTTATCTTGGTTAGGGGGATTGAAAATCATGAGAATTTTCTCAAAAATCGATAATAGTAACCATCTAATATAAAAAAACTATAGATTTCCATCATAGAGGTTGGTATTTGACACCCTTCAATTATCTCATTTTTTAAAGGATATATAGATATCACATTGATGGTGGTGACATACCATAGGAAAGTTACTTGGTATAACCAAAAATCACATTTATTATACTTTGTATATATATTTTCTTTCCACAACATCCTCAATACAGTGTTAAAATTATCCTCATGTTCCTTCTTTATTTGGTAGTAGATAATAATATCATCTATAAAGACTACCACAAATTGGATGAGGTGATCTCTAAAGACTTTATTCATTAAGTCCATAAATATTTATAGAGCATTCATGAGTCTAAATTAAATCTCTATAAACTTATAGTGACCATAAATTTTATGAAAATAAGTCTTAGGGATATCCTACTTCTTAACCTTTACTTGATAATATCATTATTGAAGATATATCTTAGATAAATACTGGGATCCATGTAGTTGATCAAACAAATCATCAATCTATGGTAGAGGGTACTTTTTCTTTATCATTATCTTGTTAATATCATGATAATTAATGTTCAGAGGCATTGACCCATCCTTTTTCTTAAAAAAATAGGACCGTTACACCCCATGATAAAGAACATGGTCATATAAATCCTTTATCTATATTTTTATGTAGTTGTTTCTTCAGTTCCTCAAGTTAAACAATGAACATTCTATATAGAATATTGTTTATTGGAAAAGATCCAGGTATAATAGCGATTGAAAATTCAACCTATATTCTAGGAGGAAGACTATGCAATTATTCAGGAAAAACATCATCATATTACCACATAATTGGAATGTCTTCAAGGATGATATTTTTCATAGACTCAATTATTTGGGAAAGATACCCTTTTTATAGGGAAATTCTATTTATGATTTTGATGATGGTACCAAATAAGATTCATCCTCCTATTTTCAATTGAATATAATCAAATATAGATTCTTGATATAGAGGTTGATTTCCTTCTCTTGTAAATTTATGTTGTATATATATAAGGTAAGCCAATCTTTTCTTAGGATAGCATCAAATTCTGCTAAAGGGATTATGAAAAGGTTTTATGAGAAGTTCATCCTGTATATGTGGATAGGGGGAGTTATATACTTGTGATGTAATAATTCCCCCATTTTCTATTTTCACTAATATCTCTATTTTAATTATTTTCATTTGTTTTTTAATGATTCTACTAAACTTGTGTGATATAAAATAATGCATAGAACCATAAATGATAACCCTGCCTTTCACTTTTTTATCTTATTTTTAACCATTTAAATTATCCAAAATAGACTTAACAATGATAATTTTAAAACTATTAAACACATAAATGGGAAACATGATTATTAAAGATATAAATAATAAATGACATATATTCCTTAACCCATAATTTCTAGGATTCAATCTAAGTTATCCATGATTTAGTTCCTAACATAAAATATTAAGGGCATTTTTTGTTCCCTTAATAATGGTTCATAATGAGCTTGTGAATTTACCAAATCATATCTCTTAATATTTTCAAACTAGGTGTGTAGAAAGACCCATTATTGTACACCATTACCTAATTGATTTTGGCTTAATATGGTGTTTTTAGGGTTGTTACTCCTACTTACATTTGTTCCAAATCCATATCCACTTGTAGTATCCATATAGGGATGAATTATCTTGGAAACAACTTACTCTATACTTTACCAAAATTTATGGATGTTTTTATATTTTTAGTCTTGTCCCTAATATTTAATTAGAGTTTTATAATCCTTATCCCAAAAAAATAGACCTTGTTCTGATACCAGCTATGAAAACCCATATTTTTAATACACTTTCATGGTTTATTACAGAAAGGTACGCATGATACTATCCCAAAATATCATGAAGTATGGTTTAATTAGTAATTAGGTATATAATATAACAAATTGATTCTTGGATGTAACAAAATTATTAAAAACATCCTTGGAATTCACTAAATTTCCATTACTCTTTTAAAATTGTATGGGATATTCTATGGACATACATAAGAAAGGGGTGAGATATAAAGACCAGTAATGGAATAAAAAAATAATGGAATAGATTAAAGTATTACATGTGAACCAATAGAAATAAAAATGTAACATAATAGGTGGGAATCATAATCATGAACAATGAGGCAAGATATAACATGTTAGCATAAATGAAACATGGGAATGTGGCAACAACTTAAAACATGTAATCATAAGCATAAGTCAAGGTTAACCACTAAGACATCATAACATAGTGTTCTTAGGATAACCTCACATGAATATTTCATGGAATATCATGAGATTAAAATATTACCCAATGTATTAGATCTCTATTTGGGTAAACCTATTATAATCATATCATGTACATGCATAAGTGTGCCACATAGATCATATAACATAGGAATGCATTTCATATAGATTAACACAAATATTTAAGATTTTGGGTTTCATAAATGTATTTAACTAATAAAATAAGTATATATATATAGGTTAATACCCATGAGTGTAAATGGGTACAGTAATTCACTTCACAATTGCTTGGCATGAAAAATTGCAGTGAAATTTCAGCAACATAACAGCAATACTTAAAGATTAATAAAATGATTTAATGAGTGTTAAAGGGGTATATAATCATTTTTACATAAAAGATACAGTATTAGGAATGTGTAAAAACATATCCCAACATTATTAAATTGAAATAAAAAGGCATTAAATAAAAGAGTTTCTTGAATAAAGAGGAGAAGGAGAGGATTCCTTACCTTGAGAGGGTGTTTCCAAAAGCTTGGGAAGAGATTATTGGGAGCTTTGGGGAACCTTGGGAGAGATATATAGAGGAATGGATAAGATTAATGTAGTTATAAATTTTTTTTTAATAGAAATGGTAACTAGGATGGGATTATATAAGAAAAGATAGGAGAGTTATTTATTATTTCCTAAACTTAGGTTTTGTAATCTATACAATAATGTAATAAAAATCACAAACATTAACATGGTTTTTCCTTTTTTTGAAAAATAATAGTGGTTTTAATTATTTTATAATTTAAAAAACCAAACTCATTAAAATATTACCCTTGGTGATGTTTAAGTGAGTCATGTTCATAAATAATTGATTTTAGAACCATAATATATAGTATAGGTTTTGGAGGATTCATAAAGGATTTATAAAAAAATAACCTCAAAAACACATTATTTTAAAGTTTAAATATATATTTGATCTTTTAAACCATTTATGTCATATATTACATCAATTTTGGGTCATTATGATGTCATAATACATATTAAATCTTTATATTGTATTTAATTGTTACACGAAAATTCAACTGTCTTAGAAAATTATGAAAAAATCACCATTGTATAATTTTGATGCACTGAATAAAAAATCATATTTATTTTATCCAAATAAATATATAAATATTATAATTTATATTTCTAAATAAAAATTCCCATTTATTGAAAATTACTATTTTTTTTACAATAACAGGTTTCTGACCTTTATAAAAATTAGTTTTTACTTAATAAAATTATATTATCAACTATAATTAATAAATAATATTTGATAATAATATTTTATTCAAATATTATTTATTTTTAAAATTCATTAATTCATAAAAAGGAACATCTTAATTGAAATTGCTTGTTACCCAAAAATACAATTTGAGTTTTTTCGTATTAAAATCTAATTTTTATCAAAATAAATATTTAATCATTTGTAAAGTAAAATAAATAAGGAATAAATATAATCATTATTCCATTGAAAATAAAATATAAATATTCATGTTTTCAGGTTCTAGATACATATCCCTTTATTACACCAATGAATTCCCTAAGGGTAAGGTGGGTGATAGTGATATTTTCTTAGGGTGGTTCGACAAACATGGTTTAGTCTATGATCTCGATGAGATTGACTTATTCTGTAAATAGTTTTACTCGTGATTTAGTCATTTAATCTATAACTAGGCTTGGTAAAGGGAAAATCCTTGAGATTCTACCTCCCTTAGAATCTCTAATAAATTGGATTCATAGGGTACGATCCTACTAATTGAGGGCATCGCTTATTTCATCTATATAAATGGACTTTATCATAATCCTATATATATATTAATCATATTATCATTGTTTAATGGATATATTATCAATGATTATTATTCTTAATGGTATCTTAAATCTGATAGGATATAGTATTCCAAAATAACCAAAGTATTTCATGTGTTTTCTATAACTTCATTACTTAATAATGCATTTATTCATTAAAAGAGAAGAAATCTCATTTATAAAAGTTTGGGACATTACATGGGGAGATTTTTTGAATGTCACAGAGCTTCCATGCATACTATGAAATAGTATATCTTCCATGAATATTTCAAGAGTGACATATCTTCCATGAGTATGAGTATCTTATGTGAAAAAGGATATTCTGTGCGGATAATATTTCATGATAATACATCCATGGATCTTTCATGAGGATATCCTTCCATACATATATTCTTTGAAAATAGATCTTCCATGAGGATACTCATCAAACATGAATCTTATATGGGATGAATATTATCTTTCATGAGGAATAGATGGAATTGATCTTCCATGAATATAAGGAGCATTTATATGATGATAATTCATGTAGACTTATGAGATGAAGAAAATCCAACTTTATTATGTGTACATATAATTTGAAATATATAAAATCATGACATTAATATATTCACGTTACATATTGAGATAGATTCAATATGTATAAACTTACATGCATAAAATGTGCATTCTATATATTGAGTCATGAAATGATATGATGATTTTCATAAATAAGTGATACACCCCAAGTCATTTGGGTATGATAAAATGTTGAATGAATAATATCATGCATGATAAATGGAAAACCTTCACAAGTATGTTGCATGTGCTACTCATGCATATGAACATGCATGAACATAAAGAAAAATCACATATAAGATGAGTTTGATATTGTAATTATAATTCTGGAGTTATGCCTATTGAAATGAAGGATAATATTGTGGTTTTTTATTCACCGAATGGATCAGTAAAGGAAACCCAAGAATTTTGGGTATTTAAAGTGTGATGATACAGTTAGGTCAAGTGTTCAATGATTGAATATCGTGATTGATGTATTGCGATTCTTTTTTTAGTGAAGTACTTTTTTGGAATTATTTAAATAAAAAATTGTATGATATTTCCATATATCATGAAATAAATAAGGCTCATGCCCATAACTATAAAATGGTTATTATATAGTTTATGAGATGTTTTTTATAAGAAGAAGATGAGGTCGGTAATTATATATTTAGTCGATCAAAGAGGCTGATGATATTGGATGGTTTTAATTACCATAAGACTTGGTAATTCAAATCATGTATTTACACAGTTTGTAAATACTGTAATAAAGAAGAGAGAGGTGGAGATAACTGATGTTGCAGTTGTTATTATTATTAAATTTAAATATTGTAAGTTATTAAAGATGAATAAATTTTAAGATCTGATATAGAAATTTAAGGGGATTTGTTACTGGTATCGAATAAGAATAGAGAGACCCAGATCTAATATTATCATACACATATTGTGAGTCAAATCCAGTAAGAATAGAACCCATATATATCATATGTTATAGAGAATAAAGAGATAAGAGAAAATGGAATGAGGTAGAAGAAGAGAAGAGAGTTTTGTGTATATCTATTTTCATAGGAAGAATAAGAAGAAGAAGAAGATAAGAGAAGATTAAGAGTGTTGTGTGGTTCTTTTATAGAGGAATAATAGATTCACAGATAAGCACTTAGACTTTCTTCTCTTAAGAGTGTGTACACCATTGTGTATAAAAAATAATAAGTATTTCTTTCATTTTGTTATTAAAGTAAGATAGGGAAGATATGATTTGTGAAGCACACCAACTATAATCATAAGGTTTATGAGGAACCTGCATATAAAAATTATGAAAGCACTTTCATAAGACTATGCTCCATATACAGGTTTCAAGGTTATACCCTTATTTTTTTATAGCTCATGGGATGTTTTCTAGTGGATTGTGTGGTCATAGATTATTTCTCAGTTTCACTAAGGACTAGCCTTTCTTATTGAAAGGTAAAAATTATAAATCTCTTATCCACTTTTTATGTGTGATGCGAAATGAAGGAGAGTTAAGATAATGAGAGAACCAAGATCTTAACTAATAAAATAGTTATAATGGATAAAAGTATAAATTGATCTAAAATGGTTCCCATACTAATTAACCCCCACCCCCAGTGTTGATTACATCCTAAATTTATCTTCTCAATTAGAATCAAAGAGAGGTTCACCTCTATTAGATTCCATACATTTAAAATTATTTCTTTTTTTGAGGTTTGAGTATCTTTACAATTTTATAATGAAGTGTAGTTTTAGTGAATAATTTTATGTATCGTATTAGAATTCAGTTTTTTCCAACAATATATTGAACCAGAGTAAGAAGGAGAAAAAGAGGTTGAACAAGTTGTGCCTCTTTTCCAAAGAAGATGAAGTTTTAGATTCTCCATATAATGAAAATAAGTAATATAGATTTTGTTTAGAAAGATAATAACATGTGGATAAATATACTAAAAAAAAGTTGTACAATCCCTCTACCTCAATTGTACCAAGATACTCAAGTGATCAATAGGTATGTATCAATTAATATCAGAACATTCTTGAATAATAACCAAGAATCAGTGGAAGTGATTATATGTCAGTAAATTTATCTATTAATGCATTAAAGGATTTTATTTATTTTATTCCAAAATAAATTGTTTCTTTGGTCTGTGAAGTTTAAAAAGACAATAATAATAAATCACCCAACATGAAGGTTTGTCAAATAATATAGAGAAGCATTTGAAATAAAGGGTTTAAAATTATATAAAACTCTCTAAATAATTCAATGAAAAGTAATAAAATAATTTGGAGCTCGAAGAAAGGTGCTACAAGTTGGATGAGGAGTGGATCAATGTGATCCAAGTGAATAATATGTAAACTAAATAATTTTATATAAAGTTACATGATCTTGAAGAAGATATTTCTATCAAGAATCCTCAAATATATGTCAAGGCTAAGAGAATAAAGGATATTGACACATTTTTTCAAGAAACAATAAAATTGAATAATGATTAAATTGAAATAATTTAGAATTAAAGTAAATACATATTGAAGGGATTTGGAGATTAAAAATACTTTCTTTATACAAAGTGCCTAGATCTTGAGATTAAATTGGTAAATTTGAATATAATCCAATCTAAGACTTTTCAGAAAGATGATAAAAGGAGTGTTTTTTCTACATAATGTTTCTTGAAGGATTATACTAATAAAATACCACCATATTATGGAAAGTGGATCATGGAATAATTTTATGATCTATCTCAAGAAGCTATGAAGGAAAATGTATCATCCATTCTTATCTTTAATGATTGGTATAAATCTATTTTTATTCACAATGTAGTATTAAAACCAAAATCAATGCATGTATGAATGAAGAAAAGTTATGAGAATATTACCACCATGTACATAGTGTATAGAAAGAGGAGTATGGAAGATGGTTCCTTAAGAACATCCCAACTATTTATAGAGAAATACCAAAAATATTATTCTCCAAAATCTAGAAATTATAGACAATAAACTTGAAGATTTATATGGTGCATGATCATATAAACATGTATTAAATTCAAGTAAACATAGAATTACACAATATAAAAATTAAGTTCTATATGTGGAGAAGGAGTTTAAAGGAGATAAAAAGTTAAATTCTCCCAAGAAAATTATAAATAAGTTTTATGGTTCACTCTTGAATAAGAAATCCATGATGTTCAAGAAGCTTTTTTCATATAAAAGGACTAATGATATAAAAGTCACTTATAAGTTTCCATGTAAAGAATCCAAGAAAATCACTAATATACCCAAATAAATTTTAGTCATTGGGCTGGTAGATTTAGAGAAAACAAGAAAGTTAGAAGAGGCATAAGAAAAGGGTTATTCCAAAGGATAAGAATATGGTTTACATGAAGAATAATAATTTCATGCATGGTTTTAAACAAATAAAAATACTTTTATTGAACTGTATAATAGATACAATATAGATATACATATTTTAAGAGGTTATCTAACTATCCTAATAGAAAAAAATCCTTAAATTAATCAATAAATATTTTATTATAAAGGCCATTGAAAAGTAAAATTCTCCACACAAAGATAAAAAGGATGTGAATAGTATCATTCTCCCTAAAACCAAATCAGATGTGAAGAACATATGCGTAATCATTAATAATGGGACTAATTTGTTATGAAAATCGTATTAACCTTATTTATCACATTGAAGGATTAAAAATATTCACCTTATTCTTGTTCTCATTTATGTATTTTATTTGTATTTACAATGTAGGTAATTAAAGGTAAAGTATGGTATCTAGGAAAGTTCCTAAAAAATGAGGAATATAATATATTGATGTTTAGAAGAAGGATATGTCATATTGGTTTGATATTAAAATTGGGTTTCTAAACAATAATAATTAAATAAGATAATCCTTGGAAAAGTTTTGTATTTTTTCAAGACTTGACATCCATGTTAATAAGATATATTTGGCATATTATTTACTTGAATAATAATTTGATTCATCTTTTTAAGAGATCAATCATTATAAGGACCATGAGGAGTGTCTAATTGAGTGATAGAAAAGTGAATAATGTTAAATAAGCTACTATAATTATTATCTCATGTAAATATGATTATTCTGGGAAGTGTTTGAATGGAATTTCATTATAAAGGTATGTATTCTTTACTCTCTCGTCCATATAAATAAAAACTAATCCTAATATTAAGGGTTAGAAATTAAATTATTCAATGAAATAAGAGGATAAGTTTTAAGAAGTATCAAGGTTATTAATCCTACAATTTGTACCTTAATGGTTTTAACCTATTTTTTGAAGTAAGTGTAATAAATTTAGGTTGATACTTATAAGAAAATTGCATCTCAATTGGTATCTTTCATTTTGGGTATCCCTTGAAGACAATTTTGTGTATTCTCATTTCATTTTGTATTGAGTTTAATTAAAAATAGATGGACTTTGTTTTATAAATAAAACCCTCTTATATTTTTCATTGAGAATGGATCATGTAGAATTAGAGTAAGATGATTGATAGTGCATTACTTAAGAATGAATTTATATCCTTTTTTCATGTATCTTGTATTTATTATCAATAAGGGGGAGATGTAGAGAGAAATGAAATGAAATGTTTATAATAAAGGGGGTAGAATTTGAATTAATCATGAAGAACACATATTGAAAAATTATTTCATGGGGGTATTGACAACAAATACAAAATGTGATATTATTGAGCCCACCATGTGAGTCATATTTATTTTCAAGGAATTATTGTCAATATATGTCAATATTTTGATGAAGAATATGAACTTGGATGAATAATTAAATAATTTGAAATTTTTAAGAAGACCGTGAAAAAATATTTCATAAGTACCATGAAAAAATATTTTTTTCATAAGAATATGGGATTGGTATATATGAAGAATTTAATAACTCTTTTTATAAGGGTTTAGTAAAAAATTGGCCAGTCCATGGTAAGCCAAGGAGAAAGATCGGTATTGATATCCAAAGTGGATGGTGTGTATAGTAGAGATATATTTCATATACATGTAGTTAGGTAGGTGTGTATAGAACACACTAGGTTCACACAGGAGCAGAAGAGATGCCTCCATGAGGGGTGGTATGGAGGAAGAAGAGAGGATTCTCAGAGTAGACTTGAATACTCTCAAATGAATGACTCTAGATGTGATCGATATTATTAAGCAGGATAATGATGTCTAAGATTTCAAGGTAGGACTCAAACAATGGAGTCGTGTCCACCATTATTAAAAGGTATCTAAAGAAGCTTCATCATTTGATCAGATCGATCTGGTTCATCTAATCATCCCTCACAATGTCTTCTTCCTCTTCACAAAACCCTTGATTGGTTCTGCACATGATAAATTCATGAGCTTAATCCACTGATCAAACTAAGATTTCATCCCATGATCAAACCCATATTATCCTAATATTATACTAATATGTGATCATCATATGAGAAGACAGTCTTCCATGAGTGACTCTTTCTTCCATGTGAGACTACACAAATATTCCATGTGAGCACTGAACATGCATAGATATTTCATGAAAAATAAGCTTCTATGAGGATAGGTGGTGCATGGACCATTCGTGTGATTGGAGATTTTATGAAGGGAATAAAACTTATATGAGTATTGTTAAATCATGGATCTTATGTGAAGATTTTGAGAGTGATAGATATTCTTTGAGTATGATGATATTCCATAAAGAAGGATCTTTTATAAGGATTAGCATTCATGGGAAGGCATAAATGGATCTTTTATGAGGATATTATTATTTGAATATCTTCCAGGAGCATGGATCTTCCATGGTATGGAGATGATCTTCCATGGAGAATAGTGGGAACAAATATTTCATTCATATGAGGAGAATTCATATGATGAGAATTTGTATAGTCTTACAAGATAAATAAAATACATGCATGTATATTCTTTGTGCATGCATAAAATCTGAGATGAAGAAAATAATGACATTCACATATTCATAATACATCTCAAGAGAAACTCAACATTAATGGACAACCATGTATAAAATGTGCATTCTACATAATAATTCATAAAATAATATGATTATCCATGTGAATATGTGATGAAACGTAATTCATTCAGGCCCAATAAAATTTTTCATGAAGAATATCATGCATTCCACATGGAAAAACAAAAAAAAATATGGTGCATATGCTACTCATGCAAACAAACATGCAGGAATATGAAGAGAAAATGTATAGAGGATGAGTTTAATGTTGTAGTTATAATGGTGTGTTTATGAATATTAAAATGGAGGAGAATATTGTGGTTATTTATAAACCAGATGGAGCAGTGAAGAAACTCAATTATTTCAAGCATTTAAGGTGTGAAGATGCAGTTAAGATGAGCATTCAATGATAGAATATCACGATGGATGAACTATAATTCTTAAAATTGGTGAAGTAGTGTTTTTGAATTGATTTAATTGAAAGTGTTCATGATATTTCTATATATCATGAAATAAGGAAGGATCACAACTATAACTTATATGGTTATGATTTAGTTAATGAGATAGTTTTTATGAGAATAAGATGAGGTTGGGAATTGTGTATCTACTCAATAGAAGAATCCAATGATCGATGAGGATTTGAATTACCATAAGACTTTTTAATTAAAATTATGTATTTACATGGTTTTTTAAATAATGGAATAGAGAAGAGAGATAGGAGAAGATAAGTAATGTTTTAGTTATTATTATTATTACAACTATATATTATAGGTCTTCAAAGATAAATAAAGTTAAATATCCGATACTAAAACTAAAGAGAATTTTTTTTTATAGTATTAAAGAATAATAGAGGGACCTGGCTCTATTATTATCATACACATGTTGTGATTCAAAACCAAGAAAAAGAGAACCAGTGTAGATCATATGCACTGAAGAATATAGATAAAATATAAAATGTAATAAGATAGAATAATATAAGAGAGTATTGTGCATATCTGTTTGTCTAGGAAGAAGAAAAAGAAGAATATAAGAGAAGATAAGAGTGTTGTGTAGTTATTTTCCATAGGAATAATAAAAGGAAGGATAAAAACTCGGAATTTATACTATGAAGAGTGTGTACACCATTGTACAGATGAAATAATATGGGTTTCCTTCATACTATTGTCCAAGTAAAAGAGGAATAAGACAACCTAGGAAACACATTAACTGCCATCATAAGGTGTAAGAGGTAACTATGTGAAAGAAACACCAAAGAACTATTAGAATAATATAGTTCAAATACATGTTTCAAGGATATTCCCTACTTATCTATAACTCATGGGATTGTTTCTATTGGATCATTTGATCATGGATTGTTTCCCTATTACACCAAGGAAAATACTTTATATACATGAGCAACGTTATCATTTTACAATAGATGTAAGGGTAAGAAGTTAAGTAATATATTATGCTTTAATAATCATTATTATATAATAAATATAATATATATTCATTTGATTCATTATTTTAACAATCCATATTATGTGGTGATGAAAAACTATTTACATATCTATGTGGAGATGATAGTTCGTACGTACGCACGAGTGATACTTTAATTTCCCATTGGATAGAAAAAGAGATAAAAAGGGGTTTTACGTCAACATAATACAATTTTATTATATTTAAGATACTTATTTAATCATATCATCATAGGTATATAATATTTAAATTTTTTATAAGAAGAAATAAACATGAAAAAACTTGGTTATGAGTTATACCTACTCTTCACCTTTGGCATACTTCTTAATATTTCTATGATTGGTACTTTGGTAAGACCATATCCTATAATTCATGGATAGAAAGTTTGGGAAGGTATTTTTATAGTTCATGGTTAAGATAAATATATTAATATGTGTGAGTAATAGAGGATAGGTGGTTCCCTTTTATAAGTGAGGGAGTGGAACACCTGTAATTTTTATTAACTTTTAAATATTATAAATATATTACCCATGGAAAAGTTGTACAAATTCAATCAAATATTGAAGATTAGGTGATAAGGGTTGAAATAATCTCATACAATAAGAATTAATATGAGATTTTGTGACCTTATAACTTAGTTTTATTCTCAATTAACCTGTTTACCCTTTACTGTGGTGACCACTTTTTACCATGGTTACTATTCATTATAAGTAAAAATAAAATTGAAAATATTATTAAATTTTAACCTCTTGATTTTAAATATGAAATATATTTTTTTCAATAATTTATTTTTAAAAGTGGGAAAATTAATTTTAATATAAGTTCACAAAATGGAAAAATCATTTTTAGAATATTATATTTTTTAGAATAAAAATGAACTTATACCAAAAGAAAATATAATTTTGATTCCAACAGAATTAATTAGATTATTTTTAATGAAATATATATATTATGTTAGTTTGAAACCAAATCTAAAATCTAATATGGTTTTTAAATTACTTTCTTTAAAGAAAATAAATGATAATTTTGCAAAAATTGTTTTTCCCTATTCACTCAAAAAGAAATATTTTCAGAAAAATCCCAAAAAATAACTCTAATATAATTTTGATTTGATGAATAAAAAATTATTTCCATTTTCTGAAATATAATTTATAAAATTTGAATAAACTTCTTATAATATCGATGCATAAAATGGAAAAACATATTTTTGAAGAAAATGTATTTTTGAAGCATAAAATGACTTTATTCTCACTACTTGCCTAATAAAGACAATAAAATAAATGTAAATTCATTTGAATTGATATATAATATACTCATTTAATTACTATAATTTATAAATAGTGATTAATTTAATCTAATAACATAAAAATAAATTCCACACATAAATAAATTAATAAAAATATATCTTTTACTTATAAAATATTTTACCATCATTTATAACCAATTTAATCAATGTATGATTGATTATTTATTGTATTCAGGATTAAATTTCTACATATATTTCATAATATGATTATTCCTATTAATTCCCACCAAACCAAGGGCAATATTATAATGGTTATATTTAAATAAAAATATTTCTATAGTATACCAAGATTTATTTAAGCTCGGTGTTGTGTATATGACATGATATTGAATAATGTATTATTTAAATAAAATAAATTATCAAATATTGGGGTGTTATATTATTCCCCATTAAATAAATTTCATACTCGCGATGTTATCTCATTTCTGATAGAAAATTTTTAAACATTTCCATAATCAAATCCAAGGAGTAGAAGATAAATATAAATAAGTGGAAATACGTGAATTTTAATCTATATTGATTTATTTTTAAAATAACTTTAATTACTATGTTAATACTTGGAAACTTATAATTTCCTAAATATTTCTTATACCATGCATTTACCATTGTGATACTCATACTTTTGAATAATTTTCTAAAAGGATACATTGTTAGTAGATAGATTTATCTTACTCTTTCTTGAGTAGAGGAATTATTTTACCATCAAGATAGAGAATGTGAGATAATAAAATTTATTTATTTATTTTCATTCCAAAATAAAAATTCCATCCTTTGGCTATGTTTTAATTAGTTTTTCAGCTCTACTTCATCTCATATTATAAATGATGATTTTTTATGCTTAGGGCATTAAAATTAACTATCAATAGATCAAAATATCCATAAAAGTATAACATGTTATTCCTCCAATCTCTAGACATTTACCAAAATCATAATGCTTAGAACAAGTCAATATAATATTTAATATGAATAAAACTTAAATAATTAATCTCTAAAACCTCAATAATAACACCCAAAGTTTAACTTAAATAATTCTTTATATAAATAACATTAAAACTCTTCAAAATATATCTAACCAAATTCTAAACACAAAAATTAGAAATATCTAATCAAATATTCTTCGAAGATCAACCTAAAAATTATATCCAGGCAATATTAATTACTCATAAATTCACATGTAATAAATTTGTATTACCTAATTATATATTCTATAAAATATTCTAATATTTCCATAAATAACCTAAATTACTATTAAGACACAATAAAATCAATAATGCTTCCAAAATTTAAGTTGGAATATATTCCCTGAATAAAATATCATATTGTCCAATAATATTCTATTTAATTTAATCATATAATGTTCCCAATATGGTGAAATTATTCAAAATAAACTTAAATCACTTCGTTAACAAATCTTTTTTGAATCCCATGGTCATCTATATAATAAAACATATACTAACAGAATCTAATAACATTTAACCCCAATTAACCATAATTACCTCAATATCAAATATCATATTAAACCAAATAGTTATCAATACCTTTCATCTTATATCCACAAAATATAACAGATTTATTCATCAAATAACCTTTTCACTAAAACATAATTTAAATTTAAAGGTTACATATGCCTCAATCATCTATTAAAATTTAATAAATCTCTCCTAAATTATCCTTAATCATCTTAAATTCCAATCACATAAAACTTCAAAAGGGTGTCAATTCCTTATGATCATACTCAAATTTATCAACCCTTAAAAAACTTCTACCACATCATAACTCTTGGAACCATATATATAAACATTTCAATCATTCAACTTTCTTTATAAACATTTAATCATGATTTATCAACTTATTCCTCAATACTTCCCTTTTATAATAAAAAAATTAATCATTTCCTAAGATCTATAAATCTAAAAAATATAATCCAAAATATAATTCATAACTTTTATATTCCATTTTATTTTTACTAGTACTAAATATACAACCATGCTAAATCTTTATTAGTTTGATCGTGTTAATCCCATTCATGATCTTTCCACCTAGAACAGAAATTTGTAAAATGTCTATATTCCCAACATTTGAAACATCTTCCTAATCCTTTGAGACGTTTTCTTGGGTGATTCTTCCCACATTCATGACACATAGGACATAAAATATTTTTTAACTTTATAATCTTTATCACTTAAACTTCCATGAAAATTTATTCTTATTTTATTTGGTGTGTCAAGAAACTCACCTAGGTGTAGGTTTTTAATTATAACTCAAGATAATTAGTAAGTCATAACCACAATATTTTTCACTCTAACTTGTTTAAATTGGTTTCTCATTCATAAAATCACCACATTGTCCTTTATATCCATTATTAATTTGGTTCTTTTTGGTTCTATCAATTTACTAAAACTAAAAATGGTTAGTGTGATTATATAAACTAAAATCATAATAAACCATCCTATAAGAAGGATAAATACTAATATATCTTTAACCATGTCATATTATATTAAATATTTTCTATTTAACAAAAAATAACCATAATAATCCATAACATACTAATCTCAAAGGTTATAGAATAATTATAAATATGATAAACATTAGATTTATTAACTCATGGTGGTATCAAAAATTTATAAATTATCCTCATTTAATAACTTTATAACCTCTAAAATTATCTAAACCCTTACAATATACCAACTATAACAACCCATAATATAATTAACCCATAATTAAATGATTTATAACCATATTTTAACTTTCCTATATTTACAGGATCATTTATGTTTATAGTTTTTGATAATTAGGTAAAACATTACAAAACAAAGTGGATACTTCCACATAGTGTACAATTTTTCCATAAAAATAGATTCTTAAATGTACACCCATGTTTAATTAATGACTATTTTGCTTCATTAAAAACGTTTCATCATTGACCTTGCTATAATTCTTACACATCCTTGGATCCTATGAAAAAAATTTGAAAACTTGGATGATAAAAATAGTTCTTAATAAGGGATATAAAAATAAAGGAAATATATTAGTCTAGTGAAATCATGGAAACCCATGAAAATACTTACCCTTTTAAAAACAAAACTTTGAGAAAATAAATAAAAAAATCCAAATGATAAAATAAAAAAAATAAATAAAAACTTTGAAACCCATTGGTATCATAAAAAATCATTAAGGAAGCATGAGGAATATGAGAACTGGTGAAAATTTTCTTTGAAAAGAAAACCATTCACCTTTAAAAATTCATAAAATTTTGTTTCCTAATGGAATCAAAATATTACATTAAAAACCTTATAAAAGCATAAAATAAGTAACTTGTAGCAGAATATTCATAACATATGTTGGGGAGGAGCAGTTCTAGGTTTTCTTATCTGGGTGATTCCCTCTAAGACCTATGGGTCATGTAATTGTCTCTAAGACTTCGGGCCTTGTAAGGGTTCCACCTCACCCCTTGAAAGATGGATTATCGAAATAATAAAAAAATGAAGGCCATCAAGCCATTATGACTGTAGGTGTAACCTACCAAGTTATCACACTCATTTTTCACCTTTGAAGATTAATCATTACTCAATTCATTGTAGAAAAATATTAGGCTCGCCTATCATGATTTGATATATTGGGATCACCCTTTATCGTATATAATTTCCAAGTACCATATAATTAAGAAAAAATGAATATTCGTTCACTTTTTATTATAAAACTACTGAAAAATTCATTGGATACCATGAGAAAAATCACTTCTATTTTCATATAAAATGCTGATAAATATCATTTATTTTGAAAAATATTTAAAAAAATTCCCCAAAAATATGAAAAATTTAATTTAAATTGTAAAATAATTTGAAAAATAATAAGTATTTTCATAAAAATTAAAGTACATGATGGTGTAAAAATTCATTCATATTATATACATTAAAAAACATTTATTTTTACTTTGGTAAAAAGAGTCAAAATCAACCCGTATAGAAAATGTTATAAAAATTCTCTTTAAACATTTGAAAATAAATTAAAAATTAGTTTAAAATTACCTATAATATCCTTTTAATTATAAATAATAACATTCTTGAAATATTTAAAATAACATGAACATTGAGTGAAAAGAGTTTAAAACATTTTAAATAATATTTTAAAGAAAAATCCCTTATGTCTTTGGTAAATTTTAAATAAAAAATTAATTGAAAGAGAAAATATAAAATTAATTTGAAAACCATGTGAATTTTAAGAAATTAATGATAAAATATATTCATATTGAATTTTATACACCACACAGAATATAACATGTGGTAAAAAATGAAATAAGTCTCAAAGAATGGAAATTTTGATGAGAAATACCTTACCTTAAGTCCCATCAAGATTCATACATTATATAAATCCTAAGTAATAAAAATATATTAGTTATAAACTTGATTAAGAACATTTTTCAAATTTATTCCATAATAATTATTCTATTTATTTCTTTTATTACCATATTTTATTTGGTTACTAAATCTATTAAGTTCATGTTATATGTTTTGATGATGTACGGTTCATAATATAAAAACAACTTTTGTAATTTGACTATGGTCAAAGGTTTCATTGTTTATTCATCTCCAAAATATTAATTATTAAATATTTCTCATTTTTATATATTAAATATAATTTTAGAACCAGACATGAAATACATACAAGGAAAAAAATGCATCATATCATAGAGGAGATAATCCACACATACACATAAGAGATGTTTCCATTTTTATACTAGGTGGATAAGAAATAAAGTAGATAATATTTTACCTTTATAGAATAAAAAATTATACATTCCATACTTATTAATTAGTTTTATCCCTACGACTGTCCGTGTGAGATGGTAACAAAAAATGAATCATATCACTTCATGGAGGTAGTAGTCCACACGTACACATGAGCGGTGTTATCATTTTCTAAAGGATGGAAGGGTAAGAAGGTAAGTGATATATTTTCTTTACAGAATAATAATTATTTCATAAATTTCATATATATTCATTTTTTATATAAATTTATCGAGCTATATAATGTGGTGATGAAAAAATAATTACATCACTACATAGAGATAGTAGGTAATACATACGCACGAGCGATGATTTCATTTCCCATTGGATGGAAAAGGAGATTAAAAAGGGTTTTAAAATAAAAAACATTTTAACATATATAGGATAATGATGTTATCATATAAGTATGGTTATATAATATTTAGAGGTGGAATAATAAATAAACATGAAAACACTCTGTTAAGAGTTATACTTTTCTCTAAAAAACCTCCTTCAGCTTTCACCTTAAGATTTATAGGATTGTAAATTTGGTGTATGGAGGTTGTTAAGGGATTTTTTTGATTTATTAAACTAAATTATTCAATAAGTGTCAGTAAGAGAGGATAGGTGGTGCCCTTTTATAAGTGAGAGAGGTGGCACACTTGTATTTTTTATAACTTTTAAATATTATAAATTTATTAGTCATGATGAATTGGAAAAAATTGGATTATATTTAAATTATAATTTTATAAGGTTATAAATACTCCCATTAAATAATAATTTATATGATATTTTTTGACCTTTTCACTTAGTTTTAACCTTAATTAACCAGTTTACCCTTACTGTGATGATAACTTTTTAACATGGTATTATTCATTATGAGTTAAAATAAAATTGATCTTATTATAAAATTTCAAAATCATGGTTCCAAATATGAAATCCTTTTTTCAAGATTCAATTTTTATAAGTTTCTGAAATTAATTTTATATAATTTTTTAAAACACAATGAAAAAAATTGTTTTTTGAATAATGTTTTTTTAAGAATAAAAATGAACATATACCAAAATAAAATATAATGATGATTAATATATCATTAATTAGATTTTTTTTAATAAAAAGGTATATTATTTCACTTTAAAACTAAATATAAAATAGAATGGTTACTTGATTTAAATAAAAGAAATTGGAGTTTCTCAAAAATCAGCATTTTAACTATTAACTCAGAAATCAATCTTTTCAGAAAAAAAACTCAAAAATAAACTCTAAGATAATTTTTGTATGATGAATCCAAAAATTATGTAAATATATTCAAATAAAATTTATAAAAGTGGAAGAAATTATTTATAATATCCACACACAAAATATAATAAAAAACATTTTTGAATAAAATGTATTTTTGAAACATAAAATGGATTTATTCACATTACATTAATAATAAACAAAATTAAATAAATGTTAATTAATTTAATTGGATATATAGTCTAATAATTGCATTATTATTTTTTATCAAAAATTTTTAATTTAATATATTAAAACAAAAATACATTGCGCACATAAAAACAGTTTTAAGAAAAAATTATCTTTTACCCTAACAAATTATTTTATCTTAATTTCTAATAAATTGATAATAAATGTATTATTAATTATTAATTTTATTAAATAAAAACTTTATATAAATATTTTATAATATTTTTATTTATATTTATACTTTTGAAACCAACGGCTAGGTTATAACAGTCATATTTAAGTAAAATATTTTTATAGTGTATCATGGTTTATTTAAGATTATTTTTGTTTATACCACATATTATTGAATATATTATTATTTAAAGAAAATAAATTATAAAATATTAGTTTGTTACATAAATTCCATATGGAAGTGGATATAATAATATATATTCCAGTAATAAGTAAGAAGAAATTTCATTTATAAATAATATATAATTGGTTAATGGAATGAGAAGTGTGTTAAGGATATTTAAACTGGCTTTATTTTCAAGACAAGATACTTTTAGTTGCAATAATAAACCAAAAATATATTTCTTTATTAATAAAACTTTTAAATATACAAAAATACCTTTCTTTTAAATTCTTATTGAGTGAACAACTCTCTATTGTTTTTTATCTTGATAGAGTTCTAATCCCAAACTAAAGTGGGAGATATTGAATATTGCACTCATGGAGAGATATGAGAAAGCCATATAATGAATGTTTTTTAAATATTTGAAGATGCCTTGTCAATATGGTTTAGTGGATAAATACATCATATAGTTTGAATAAGTAAAACTGAGGATTCTTGATCTTATTGGACAATTATAGATGAAAAAGTTTTGTAATCCATTTTTTAATTTAACATCAAGAAGACCATTTTGATTTCATTTACATGGGGAAAATAAAAAAATATATAAATCTTTTATTTTATTAAATTAATAGTTGTAATATAATCCTTTACTTTTGGATTTCAAAAATAAAATTAATGAATCTTTTTAATTAATATAAAAATAGGTATGATGTGATTGAATTGATGTTAGAATATTTCATCTTAAATTGGGGTGAATTGGAGAATTTAAAATTTAAGAGAAATTAAAACCCCCTTAAATATATAGAAATTTGGATAAATACTATGCAAATGATATGAGATAAATAAATACAATAGAAATAGAAAATAAGAATGAGAATAAAAAATATTATATGAAATATGTAAATTAATATAAATACACAGTGAAGGTATTAATGCAAAAAAAACATAGAACGGGTAAAGAATAACAAATGGGTTTAGGATAAGCATTACTTATATCCCAAAAATTTAAATTAGTAGGATATGCAAGTTTCTAATCACTATAACCTCTTCTCTTTTGTCCTAAAGTGGTAGGAGGATTTAAACATAGATCTGGATATACCCATATTCTAAGAAATAACTTATTTGATCAAAAATTAGTAGAAGATTGTTCTTATCCCTAGTACTTAATTGATCAAATGATCAGAAATAACCAATTCATTTTCTCTATGAATTATTTAATCATAATATCATCATGAGATAAAATAATGTAAAATAATGTTTTGTGCCTTGAAAAAGAAAAAAACATAGAGTTTTTCATAAAAAAAACTAAAAAAATGTAACAAAAAATATCATTAAAAATCATAGAGTATATTATACAAAATTATCATATAACTTGATATTCCTACCTATTTAGTGATAGTTAGAATATGGCCATTATAATAGATTCTCTAAAAATATTAGGAGTTATCTCTCTTTTAATACACTTTGATATTTTCAATAAGTAACTTTAAATATTTAATAATTTTTAAAGGTATTTACCCAAAAATTTGTTCTTATATTTCTTTGCTATAAACTTATAACTTTCTAGATTCTTGATAATACCTTATTCTATAATAAGAGTTTATTAAAATTATAACCTAGAATGAGTATAGTTCGTATGGTTAAATTCTTCATGAAATTATTTATTACTAAAATAGAATTTAAGTAAACTATTGGCAATATAGATATGTTTATTATGATTAATCAAACTAAAGGATTAAAAAGATTTCATTAAAATAATGACTTAAAAATATATCCATTTTTGATAAATAGAAGACATGATATGGTAAATTTTAGTAAATTATAAAATATATATGAAAAAAATACCCCCTCCCTCCCCCCAGATTAAAGATTTATTATCAACCTTCAATTTTATAATAATATTTTTAAATCATCACCCTTTAATAAAAATAAATTTAGACAAAAATAATTTATATGATTACCTTTCTTCCCCTTTTTGATTTTCAAAAATAAATATAGAATTAATCATAATATAATAATATATATAGTAAAAAAATAATGGATTTAAATGAAATCATTTTATTAAAATGTAGTATAATGAAATGAAGAAAATCAACCTTATATATATTCCTTGTGTTGTGTTCTATAGTGATGGGTGTAATCAACCTTATATATATTCCTTTTCTATATCCTTAATCTATTTCTTGAGTATCTCATTTTTTTTTCAAGATCATTGTTATTATTCTCAATTGATCCATTATTATTCTCTAAAAATGTTAATTTTATTTTTTAATTATCAATTTATGCAGTCTTCTTCTTCACATTTCTAAATTCTTCATGATGAACTTGTTTGAAATGAACCATCTCTTCTTTCATTTGAACTTATTTATCAATTATATCCCTTTGAGTTATGAAATTTGAATTCATTGTATGAAAATTATCATTTTACTATTATATAATGTTGATATTTGAGCTCATCCTTGGAAGTAATGACACCATTTTGAATATTCTATCTAGGTTTCATGTTTAGATAGCTAAGTTTATATCCATTTTAATAATATTTAAATGCATATATATCTTTAAAAATTTATCCAATATTATTTTATCTAGAGTATATATAGAAATATTTAAAGTAATCTTTTTTTACAACCATATACACCCTAGTCAATAAATTTTCAATGAACATTGAATTCTTCACTAAATCTTACTCTTCTATATTATTAGAAGATTTCTTCTCTAAAATCTCCTTTATTTTTTTAACTTAATCACCATGGTTTTATTTTATGTATTAATTTTATTTTAAATTGGATTTCTTGGAAAAAAAATTATTTTATGACTTACTTGGTGAACTAAAATGAATAGTTCCAGGATTTTCAGTTCATGCCTATTCTGATTCAATTGATCCTTAGCTTAATTCCAAAGATGATTCCTTTAAAGAAAATTATTATTTTTTGGATTGTTTTAGTGGATAATAATATTTTCCTATATATTTTTGTGATACAACCTTTATATATTTTGAACTATCTTCTAATGAACTTGCTTCCTTTTCAATTTTATTTTTATTAAATGGATTTTATTTGGAAGATGAATAAGTAGACGTAGTGTGTAAAACTCTGGCCTCTTATGGATATGTATTAGGCTCATTTATAGGTAATATTTTTCCTTTTTTTGAGTAATTTTCACTTGTATTTTACTTTGGAGTGTGTTTGGGTGAAAATTTTAAGAAAAATGGAAGAAAGAGTGTAGTAAATGGTTGGCGCATGGGTTTTCCTAAACGTGCGCCCAGGCCTAGCAAACCATGCAGCCCTGGATAGAGGGGTTTTGCATGGATCACACATGGTTTTTCAAATCATGTTCCCTAAAAGGAGAAACCATAAACCACCTTATAATAGGTGCACAGTTAAGGTGTTCGGTTGGGGGAAAATGTGTTCCTCAGCCTAGCAAACTATGCACGTGTTTTTAATTCACCTAAAATTTTATTTTAAAATTTCCTGAGCCCCCATTTTAATCCAAAATCAACCCCCATTTTACCTTAACATTTATTTCACATTTTTGGATCCCTATAGATATATTTAAATCCATCCTAACCTCCTCTCATCATGATTCGAAACTCGAATTGAAGATATTCACCCCTCCTGATAAGATGTTCTCATCCCGTGTAGTTTTTCTTTCTCTTTACCATTCTTCTTCCATCCTTTGAACGTTTTTCTTACCTATTTTTGGTTGGATCTATATATATTGTTGTATCTATATCTAGGGATCCTAGATATTGATCTAGAATTAAGGGATCTTGATTTTTTCAATCTTGGATTTAGGTTTTAGATCCATATTTCACACTACATTGTTATTTTGTTCAAATTGAGGATTTTCATTAGGTGATCGATCATCAAAAAATTCAGGTAGGTGGTCTATAATTAAAATCTCAAAGTATTTATTTAAATTATGTGTATGTAATTTAATAATTTCTATTAGATGTTTAGAAAATTATTTTTTGATTGAATTGATTAATTGAGGAGATGTGAAATTTGTGAATTTTGGGATTTATAGATTTAGATAATTAATTATTGAATTAGTTATGAGATATTGAGAAATGTGATTTGAGATAATTAATTAATGAATTAATTGTGAGATATTGAGATTTTTTATTTGAGATAATTAATTGATTGATTAATTATGAGATATTGAGATTGTTGATTTGAGATAATTAATTGATGAATTAATTATGAGATATTAAGATTATTGATTTGAGATAATTAATTGATGTATTAATTATGAGATATTGAGATTGTTAATTTGAGATAATTAATTGAAGAATTAATTATGAGATATTGATATTTTTGATTTGAGATAATTAATTGTTGAATTAATTATGAGATACTGAGATAGATGATTTGAGATAATTAATTATATAATTAATTATTTGATATTAATATTGTTTATTTTAATAATTAATTGTTGGATTATTTATGGGATATTGAGTTTTTGGGTATTTATTAATTAATTGATGAATTAATTAATGGTATTGATGTGCTTAATTAATTAGGGAATTAATTAAGAGGATTTATGTGATAAACTAATTATTGAATTAGTGATGAAATTGGTGTGACTGGTTAATTATTTAATTGACTAATAGAATTGAAGTGACTAATTAATTATTGAATTAATTAATGTATTTGATGTTATTAGTTAATTGTTGAATTAATTAATGTAATGATATGAATACGGAGTTGTTGAGTTTGATTAATTGATTACTAAATTAATTAATGTGATTTTGCAATACATTAGACCAATGAATGGTAACAATGGAATTCATGTGTTTATTGAGATAATGAATGGTAATAATAGAATTCAGGAATAAATTATAATAATGAATGCTAACTATGGAATTCATGTGTTAATTGATATAATAAATGGTAATAATATCATTCATGAGTAAATTAGAACAATGAATGGTAACAATGGAATTCATGTGTTAACTAAGACAATGAATCATAACAATGGAATTCATCGGTTGATTAAGATGAAGAATGGTAATAATGGAATTATGAGATATGGTATCCCTTGGGGAAAGATCAGACTTCGGCACGAGCCGAAGCAAGTACTGAGGTATGGGTGTCCATGGGAACCTGGGGGTTTATGCATTAAATAAATATTAATTGATAACGTGATAATTATTTACTTATGAATTGTAATTATTTCTTTATACAACTGTATACACTATTATTGACTAGATATTGTTTTAGACACCAATAGTGGTGGCCTGATGAGCTGTAAACACACCCTATTTGGGATGCCTGATTGGTACGTATATAGATTTCATGGTTCTAGGACAAGATAAGGGTAATGGTCCTATGTTAGATGGATGAGTTGGTATGGAGCATGGATGAGGGAACCGGACGTGGTTTGGGACCCGCTTGGGGATTTTTTGGTGTCTTTACTTTTGAGTTGCATTTTTACACTTGTCACATACTTTATCATGGAATATCTACTGTTAGTTTTGATATTGTACTTCCAGTTTTGGTGATATTATGATATTGGTATTCTCCTAGTTATGAATATATGTCATTTGGTTATTGATTCTTTATTTTCACTATGGTATTACTCTGATAAATAGGGGATAGTATCCCCATGATCTACATTAGACCATCACTGTTAGTTAGTATCCTTTGGTGTGTGGGGAGGCGCGCCTAAGGTCTTGTGGCCAACCAGCGTGGGGCACTGGTGTGTGGAACCTAGTTTGGGATGTTACAAACTGGTCTTAACGGAGTTTTTTCCTTTTCTTTTATCTTACTATTTAGGAAAGGTAGAAATGATACTATAAAGATTTGGGCCCTGGTTATGAGCTCGTTCATGGGATTAGCTAACCCATGTATAGGGGAGAACCCAATTACCTAGGGTGGGGTTGTTTTTATTGTTGACTGTTGTTATAGTTGAATGTTATTTCACCTTGGGTGATGCACTTGTGGTGTGATGTGATTGTTGTCTCTAAGATTTTATGAGAATCGACTTATGGATCAGTATAGCACTATAGTGTAGTTTTCATGCATCATTTTAGGCACTCAGTATTATTGTGACATGCATCATTTTAGGCACGCAAGGGAAAATGGGTTATGGTTAAGTTGTTGAACTTGAACTGTTTTTCCTTGATTATGAAATTGAACTAAAAATGGTTCCTAACATGAAATTGAGAATAATTGTAAAATGATTCAATATGAGAATAAATGGGTGTATAAATGAGAAATTTGAAATATGAGAATGAATTTATGATTTGTTAACCATGGACTAGGTGTAGGATGGTTAAGGGTAGTGATAGCACCTCGGTTTTGACCATGTGGTGAGGTTTGAGAAAAAAACATATTATGACTTTTTTTGTTTCCTATAAATGTGTTAACCTGTGTTATGAATCCTAAAGTATGAATTTGGCATTATAGATATATACCTCTACGAAGAAACTTATTGAGAGGATATCATAAGGATATTGTTGGTGATGGTCTACCAGTAATGGAACCTGAGGAACCAGTAGTTCCGAGTGAGGAATTAGGGGAGTAGTTTCGAGAGAAATTTTCTCACTTCATGTAGTTTATAGAAAGATATCCAGATTGGTTTGTGAGGAGTATGTCTAACTTGATGCATGAGTTCTAGTTGCAGCACCCTCTGACTTTTATTGTAAAGGGTGGACCTAAGGGAGTTGAGTTTTAGATTGATTCCATCAAGACTATACTTGACCATTTTAAGACTCCTAATGAGAATAGGGTCAACTTGTATGCTTATATGTTATGAGTATTAGAAAATCACTAGTGGGACATTTAGTCTCGGACTAGACAGGCTGATGGTATGTTATGGAAGTACTTCTTGGAGAAGTTCTCATAGCACTTCTATCCAGATACATTGAGACAGGAGAGAGCTGTTGAGTTCATGAGGTTGACTCAGGGGAGTATGTCCATGATGGAATATGTTTAAAACATTATAATCTTTCAATTATTTTCTCCAGCATTGGTAGGGGATGATATAGCTATGATGAGGCATTTCTAGGATGGACTTAAATTTGATATTAAGTCTCGGGTTAACCTTTTTTGTTAAAGGAGTTTATTAAGGTGGTGGATCAAGCTCTCATAGTTGAGGGTAACCTGAGGGTGGATTATATTATAGGATAGGTAGTTACTAATAGACGATCATAATGTACATATTTTTAGAGCAGTAAGATTCATGACAAGGGTGTTAGTCTAGGGAATATCAGGAATAGTGTCCAGGGGGAAGGGTTAGTCACTCAGGACCTTACTCAGATTGTATGCCACCAGTGTGGTAGGCAGGGACACTATCATAGACATTGTCTTCAACCATTACTAGAGTGCCGATATTATAGTAGTATGGGAAATATACATAATTTATGTGGGAACCCATTATAGATGAGTAGTTATGGAGGATCTAGACAGAACCAGAGTGCGGGATGGGGATCTTATGCACCATATCAGTCTGGAAGCTAGAGTTCTACTGGTTGAGGTGGTAGAGGAGGTGGACGAGGTGCTTATATGAAAGATCACTTGTATTAGTAAGGTGGTGTATCTTAGGGGAGTTAGACTGCATCACAAGGAATAGGGGTCGGATAGTTTCATGTGGTGTAGCCTACACTTGTGGATAGAATGGCTAGACCATTAATAGTGAGTGGTACTATTCTTATAGCTTCTATATTATCTAGTTCCTTATTTGATAATAGTTCCTCTAATTCCTTTATTTATTTACAACCAATTAATGTTATGATCATGGTAGTGGAGTTCGTGAGTGGGGTGTTGATAATAGAAACACCTCTGGGAACATGGTCAAGGGACATCTATTTTTGCAATGGATGTTCTCTAGAGGTTGAATAGTATCGCTTCCTGTGGGATCCTTATATCCTAGACATGTCAGGTTTTGACCTAATCTTGGGTATGGAATATCTAGTATCATACCGAGCCCACATAGATTTTTACCAGAGAAGAGTGACTTTTACATATCCTAAGGGAGGCAACTATATTCACCGTGGAGAGTGGGATATCTAGGAAGGCCGAGCAGGGACAATTACTCAGCAACTAAGAGAGGTCAAAACCCAGGTTTCTAGTCTATTGTTGGATGATGGAGGTATAAAGAATGATTTTTTTACACCTATAGTGGACCGGTTTCAGGATTTGTTTCCTGAATACTTCTTAGGGATGCCACCTGAGAGATGTGGAATTCACCATTGAGATCATATTGGGGGATGATCTAGTTTATATCCCACCATATAGAATGGAACTGATAGAGTTTCAAGAGCTTAATAATTAGCTGCATGAATTAAAGGATAAGTAATTTATCCATCCAATTACATCTCCTTGGGGTTTACTAGTGTTTTTTACTAAGAAGGCTTATGGGAGTTTTTGTTTATGTGTCAATTACCAGAAGTTTAACTAGATGATAGTGAATAACTAGTATCCTTTTCTGTGTATCGATGATCTTTTTGACTAGCTAAGAGGATATTGTGTCTTTTCCAAGATAGAATTGATATCGGGGTATCATTAGTTGAGATTTAGGGCTTATGATATACCGATGATTGCTTTTGGAAGAAGGTATGGTCTTTTTGAGTTCTTCGTAATGTTGTTTCGGTTAACAAATTCACCAATAGTGTTTATAGACTTGATGAACAGGCTCTTTCATCTATACCTATATCAGTTTTTGGTGGTGTTTGTGTATGACATCTTGGTGTACTCCAAGACTCATGATGATCATTATCAACATCTTGAAATCATCCTAAGTATAGTGAGAGAGAATTGGCTATACGTCAAGTTATCTAAGTGTCAGTTTTGGATTGATCAGGAATGCTTCATGGGTCACATAATCTTAGAGGAAGGTGTGTTGGTAGAACTAGAGAAGGTTCGGGTAGTGGTTTATTGGGAGCATCCTAAGAACATATTCAATATCTGTAGCCTTATGGGGTTGGTATGATATTATCAGAGATTCATTTAGGACTTTTCCCATTTATAAGAACTTATTTCAAGCTTGACCAATAAGGGGATAATGTTTGGGTGGTATAGATCATGTGAGAATTATTTCTAGGAGATGAAGAAGAACTTGAAATCGACACTGACCTTGATTATACCAATGCTAGGTGAGAAGTATACGGTGTATTGTGACACTTTTGGAAAAGTTTTTGGAGCAGTTTTGATCCAAGTAGATTGAGCTGTGGTGTATGGGTCTTGGTAGTTGAGGCCTCGTGAATAGAACTACCCTACGAATGACCTTAAGTTGGAAGAATTTGTTTATGGTTTGAAGTGTTGGCAGTGTTATCTATTGGTTGAGGATTTTATAGTGTATATGGATCAAAAGATCTTAAAGTATATCTTCTCCTAATGATATTTGAATCTCCACTAGTAAAGATGCCTGAATGGCCTGAAGGCCTTATTTTTTATTTTATTAAGATAATACCCCTTTTAAGGGTTGAAGGGGAACCCGTACATGACCTATAGGCCCAAGGCACAAGGCCCGACATGACCCGTAATACATGACCCAAAGGCCTAGAGGCATACCATGCCGAATACATGACCCATAGGCCCATCCCACTAGAACCGCCCCTCCCCAGCTTCTGCATCATTGATTGCCTTTATCTCCCCACCTGCATTGCTGATCAGCTAGCATTGCCCCGTAAAAAGTTGCACGGTGCCTGGTCCTGATGGTGGTTTCCATACCCTCTCATTCTTTCAATTCGGTTAGCTCTGCTTCTAGTGACTGATACTAGTTCTCTGATCCTCATCTGGGGCCTACTCTGTGTGAACTGAGATACTTCATGGTCTTCAATGGCCCAAAGGCCCTGTGGCCCGAAGGCCTTTGATGGCCCGAAGGCCCTGAGACCCGTATGACCAAACTTGTGGCCCAAAATCCCAAATAAGGTGAATAGTCTGGCTGCTACAGTACCGAACAGTGCCTGCTACAATACCCCGGAAATTTGCCTCCACCCGGTTTTGAACCTGGGTCTCTTGGATGCCAAGCAGGAGCCCTTACCACTTGGGTACGGGCTTGTTGGATCCAGTAGTAAAGATGGATTGAGTATATGCTGTCATTTTATCTTGAGCTATTATATACACATGGGAAGGGAAGTAGTGTGGCTAACACTTTGAGAAGGAAAAATCATACTCAGGTAGTTTAGGAGTCTAGTGTTGAGTGGAAGATGATGAATTTACTAAATGAAATTCATGTTGTAGTTTAGGAGAGTCAGGAGAAGATGAATCTCATATCAGTTTTAGTGAAGTTTACACTTTTGATATAGATCATAGAAAGACGGTATGAGGGTCTAGAGTGATTTACCTTGATGAAAATCCTTAAAGGTGGGGAGTCACCTTCATATTGGATCATAGATGAGGAAAAGATCATATATGTCAATAATCAGGTTGTTGTGCCTATGAGTATGCAGGAGGAGTTGATGTGTGAGTTTAATTCCCCAAAATGGGTGGTATATATAGGTGTGACTAAAATTTACCATGAAATATGCCAACAGTTTTGGTGGATGTGAAGAAATAATGAGGTATCAGGGTTTGTGACATGATGCTACTCCTGTCTGTATATGAAGTCTGAGCATCAATGACCTGGTGGTTTATTGTAGCTGTTGACCATTCCGGAATGAAATTTGGATGGTGTTACCATGGAATTTTTTGTGGGTATTCCGAGGATTCCTTGGAAGAATGAAATTATCTGGGTGATTTTGGATAGACTAAAAAAGGTAGTAAATTTCTTGCCTATACAGGAAACTTTCTTAGTAGAGAAATTGGGAGAGTTTCATGTTTGATAAATAGTCTATCTACACATGGTTCCATGGACTATTGTTTCAGACCATGACTCGCATTTTACTTTTTGCTTCTAGCAAGGCTTGTAGAAGGTTCTTGGTATGCAAGTCTTGTTGATTATATAATTCCACCCATAGATAGATGGGAAGTCGAAGCATACTATATAGTTGCTTGAGGATATACTATGAGCATGTGTTCTTGACTTTGGTGGGTATTGGCAGAAGCACCTAGAACTAGTGGAGTTCGCCTATAACAACAATTATCAAGAAACTATTCATATATCACCATATGATGAACTTTATGTTAGGCCATGTAGATCACCTCTATATTGGATAGAGGTAGATTAATCTGATCTATTGGGACTGAGTCTCATAAAGGAGACATCATAGTAGGTACAGCTGATTCATAAACGTATGGCTACAGCTCAGAGTAAGCAGAAATCATGTGATGATATACATCGATGACCCCTAGTGTTTACATAGGGAGATCGTGTATTCCTTCAGGTGGTGCCTAGATTGGGTCACCATAGAATACAAAGATAGGGAATGTTGGTTCCTAAGTTTGTTGGACCATTTGAGGTTGTGGATAGAATCTGGTCGGTGGTGTACCGGTTGGCTATTCCATAGAGATACAATGTTATGCATGATGTTTTCCATGTATCGCAACTTTGGTGGTATCACCCTGACCCTTCTCATGTGATTGATGTGGAAGATCTTGAGCTTGAGATAGATGTATTTTTTGAGGAGCATCTAATATGTGTGCTATATCGTAGTGAGAAGTTGTTACAGGGAAATATCATTCTGATTGTTCATGTATTATGGAAATAATGTCGTGTTCAAGAGGAAACTTGGGAGATAGAGAAGCAGATATGATGGCTTAGTGGCCCAATCTTTTTTACTTGGAATCTTAGAGATGCTTGGGAGTATAGCTTGAGGACGAGCTGTTATAAAGTAGGGAGATTGTAAAACCCCATCCTTTTCTGGAGATGTCTCAAGCTCTTTTATAGGTACACTTTTTCCTTTTGTTGATCACTTTTTCTTGGGTTTTACTTTGAGGTGTGTTTGGGTGAAAATTTTGAGAAAATGGAAGAAATAGGGTAGTGTAAGGTTGGCGCACAGTTTTCCCTAACCATGTGCCATGGACTAGAAAACCGTGAAACCCTAGACAGAGGGATTTTTCATGGCTGATACATAGTTTATCAATCCTTTCACCCTAAAAGGAGAAACCATGAACCCCTTATAAGAGGCTCATAGTTAAGGTGCAGAGTTAGAAGAAATCATGCACCTAAACCCAGTAAAATGTGCATAGGTTTTTAATTTACCCAAAATTTTATTTTAAAAAATCATGAGAACACGTTTTAATCCCAAATGGACCCCCATTCAACCCTAACATTTATTTCACGATTTTAGAGCCCTAAAAATATATTCCAATCCATTCTGACCTCTGTCCTTCATGATTTGAAGCCTGAATTGAAGATCTTCACTTCTCTTGGTAAGAGGATATCATCCCGTGTAGTTCTCCTTTCTTACTCATTCTTCTTCCATCCATTGAAGGTTGTTATTCCCTGTTTTTAGTTAGATCTATATCTATTATTGGATCTATATCTAGGGATCATGGATCTAGATCTATAATTAATGGATCTTTATTTGTTTAATCTTCGATTTATGATTTAGATTCGGATCTCACACTACATTGTTATTCTGTTCAAATTGGGGGTTTTCATTGGGTGTTCGGTCTTCCATAAATTGAGGTAGGTGGTTTATAATACAAATCCCAAAGTCTTTATTTAAATTAATTTTATTTAATTATATAATTTCTATTATATTTTTAGAACTTTAGTTCTTGATTGAATTAATTAATTTGGTGAATTAATTAATTTATGAGATGTGAAATTGGGGATTTTGGGAATTATATATTTAGATAATTAATTATAGAATTAATTATGAGATATTGATATAGATGATTTGAGATAATTAATTTATGAATTAATTATGATATATTGATATTGTTGATTTGAGATAATTAATTGATGAATTAATTATGAGATATTGAGATTGTTGATTTGATATAATTAATTGATGAACTAATTATGAGATACTGAGATTATTGATTTGAGATAGTTAATTGATGAATTAATTGTGACATATTGAGATTATTGATTTGAGATAATTAATTGATGGATTAATTATGATATATTTTGATTGTTAATTTGATATAATTAATTGTTGAATTAATTATGATAGATTGAGATAATTAATTGTAGAATTAATTATGAGATATTGAGATTGTTGATTTGAATAATTAATTGTTGAATTAATTACAGGATATTAAGTTTGTATATATTGATTAATTAATTGATGAATTAATTAATGGGGTTGGCATGCTCAATTAATTGGGGAATTAATAGAGGGGATTTATGTGATAAAAAATTGTTGAATTAGTAATTAAATTGGTTTGATTAGTTAATTGTTGAATTGAATAATAGAATTGAAGTGAATAATTAATTTTTTAATTAATTAATGTATTTTATGTGATTAATTAATTATTGAATTAATTAATGGAATGATATGAATATAGAGTTGTTGAGTTTTATTAATTAATTGTTAAATTAATTAATGTGATTTTTTGATACATCTGATTAGAACAATGAATGGTAACAATGGAATTCATGTGTTAATTGAGATAATGAATGGTAATAATGGAATTAATGAGTAAATTAGAACAATTAATTGTAACAATGGAATTCCTATGTTAATTGAGATAATGAGTGGTAACAATGGAATTCATTAGTAAATTAGAAAAATGAATGGAAATAATGTAATTCATGTGTTAATTAAGACAATGAATGGTAATAATGGCATTCATGTGTTGATTTAGATAAAGAATGGTAACGGAATTCTGAGATATGGTATCCCTTGGGGATAGTTTAGGCTCTGGAACAGGCTGAAGCAAGTACTAAGGTATGGGTGTCCACAGGAACTCAGGGGTTTATGTGGTTAAATAAATATTAATTGATAATGTGATAACTATTTACTTATGTATTATAATTATTTATTTATAAAATTACATACACTATTATTGATTGGATATTGTTTTAGACACCGTCGGTGGTGGCCTACTAAGTTATACTCACACCCTACTTGGGATTCCTGGTCAGTACCTGAATAGATTTCATGGTTGTATGACAGGATAAGGTCAAAGACCCTATGTTTTATTAAAGAGTTTGAATAGAGCATGGATGAGGGAACTGGACATGGTTTGGGTACATCTTGGTAATTTTTAATGTCCTTACTTTTGAGTTTCATTTTGACACGTAGCACATACTTTAGCATGTCATATTTACTGTTAGTTTTTATATTGTATCTCTAGTTTTGGTCATCTTGTGATACTAGTATTCTCTTGGTTATTATTACATGTTATTTGGTTATTGATTATTTACTTCTATTGTGGTATTACTATGATAAAGAGGGTATAGTATCCTCATGATCAACATTAGACCCTCACTACTAGTTATCATCCTCTGGATTATGGGGAGGCACACCTGAGGTCATGTGTCCAACTAGCTCGGGGCACTGGTGTATGGCACCCGGGTCGGGATGTTACATAGTGAAATTATACTCCATAATTTTTTCCTTTTACTTTTTCCATAAGAGAATAAGATAATTTGAGATTATTTTTTAGAAGATCTATGATACTATGTCCTTCTTCAATTGGATCTTAAATCTAAATAGGTGAAACATTAAGTCTTGGTTTTTTTTCTTTAGAGACATCAACTTCTACTTTTATCTATCCACTTCCTGATTTTTAATAAACTTGGTTATTAACATCTGATATTTTTCCTTTTTTAGTGATGTGGCCCCTTTGATCTTACTTTTAGCCTTTTATTTATTAATGATTTTTTGTGAGGAATAAATTTTATAGTCTCCTTTGTTTCTTAATAACTTTCCTTAGATTATCCCTAACAACTATAGTTGTGAAATTTTTAAATTTTTCATAAAACCTTTTTTCCTCTCTTACCTTCAATCATGATACCACTATTTTCTTATCATCATTATTTAAAAAATTAACATCAACTTCCTTTTTATATGGTTAAATAAATTTACTCATTGACTATTTAAAGTCTTGTTTCTGTTAAACACAAGTCATTTACTTATATCTTGTATTAAAAAATGGTTTCTCATGGATAACATATACTAGTTTTATCTTCATAAAAATTTCATCATTAATATGATTTTCAATAATCATTAATGAAATTCCCAAAATAATTTTGTTTTCCTTGAAAAGTATCATTAACAAAACTCTATTTATAACATGATAATATAATATAATTTTAACTTTCAAAATTCTAGAATGAATGTATTCAATGTCATCATATATTAATTTCACAATATTAAACTTATTCATATCAATTAGAAAATATAGAATATAAATATCCTAATCTTTAAAAATGTCAATGTCTCAATTCCATGGAACTATAAATATTAAAACCCAACAAATAAATGTTAATAACCTAAATTGATCATCTTATATAGCTTATATTTAGATAATATAATTCTAATGAGAACTTCATCTTGTTGTCCTGGGATGGTAGCTTCAAGAGGGGGTAAATTTAAGTTTTTACAAAATTAACATTTTTTACCTCTTAATTAAAGATTAATTTCATAAAATGTAATTTAAAAACTATCATGGTAACAATAACTAATAAATGAATCAAAATTTAAATGATTTAAAAGATAACATTTAACCAAATAGTAGTGTCAATGAAACAAGTATAAATATAATGAGTAATATAACTAAATAAAATGATGAGGTTCTAGATGAAAATATATATACCTATAAAAAACATTATTAAATGATATCCAAGTTTATATTAATGAAACACATTACCTTTTAATATCAAGTATTAAGAGGATAAATACCTAGATCCAAAGGATACATAGGTTCTAAAACTGAAAACCTCTTTGATCGGATGACTGAAAGTAATCTCATACCCTATATCTTCTTCTATAGAGTCTAAGACATGAGTTATATCCCTAAAATTCTTAGAAAATAGTTTATAAATAGTAAAATTATACCCCAAATATCTTCTTTGATCAGAATATTATAATCTTCCAAGAAATTATCCTTGGGACTTTTTTCCAACATAGAAGTTAATAATTATAAATTCCTATCCTAAAACTCTTCAATCAAACATGATCAGAATATAAAATATTAAAATATAGTACTTACATATTTTATAATGAAATATCATGATTATAAGCTCTAATATCACATTAAAATAAATCACTCCAACATTGAGGTATTGTATAAATCTCAAATAAACGTCTATTAGAAAATCATTTAGCTCTAGTCCTCAAAGCCTCGATCAGCTATTTATATGATATGAGTATAAAAAACTCCTAACTATATTATATATGAACTTCAGGAATGCCTATCACTTATAAAAAACTCAGAATATCCAACATAGTATTCCACTTCATTAAGTTTTAAGTGACTTCACTATGATCTAGAATATACAAGGTTCATAATCATCTTTTCTAGATCATGTGATTCAGAAGCTAAAATCTATATTTAATAAAAAACGCACTATAATTTATTATAATAAAAATATAAAGTGTGTTTTTTATTCATAACAAAAGAGTATTGAGAAAATATTTCATTTCAAAAAATGACTCAACTCAATATTATTGAAAGATCTACATTTTTGGGAAGCTTATATAATATTATAAAACTTTCACCTTCGAATGGAAATCTCATCACATTAGAAAACTACTCTATATTCATGGAAAATTCATGACCATCTATAATAAAAAAAATCTCTTTATTTCTCTAACAATATCATAACTTAAAGTATTATAAAACTGATGGGTGATAAAACAATAAAAATAGTAAGATCTCTTATATAGGATAGCTATAATTTACCACTTTTAAAAATGAATGAATTCATTCTGTAAAGAATTATATTTATTGAACCAGTACAGATTGATCAACCTCCCATAGTTGATATCCCTTATAGTAATCTTTCTTTTATATTATATTCTCGGTATCTGGATAAAATACTCAACAGAATTGGATTTTGGAGAGAAGGAATGTTATGTAGTTACAAAAACCCTCATATATAAAATGGAAGATCTTGGAGAGAATTTGACAGTGCTTCACAAAAAAAATCATTATATTAGTTTCATGGGGTCAAATATTCTTTATTTAAGTGATCAAAAGAATTATTATTCATTGATCTAAATGATACATCGATGATTAAAATTTATTTTATTGTTAATGATTATGGGAGATGAATTAATGAATCTGAGAATCTTTATGAAAATATAATTTTTTATTTATATAATTACCTTTAGATATTTGATATTCAAAAATAATTTATTTACTATTTTTCATCTGTCTATTTATAATATCTATAGTATAATGAATAATTCCATAAATTAATGATTCCATTTTTTATCTTTAGAAATATAATACCTAAAAGAGATTGAAAACACTCTATAAAAAATGTATCCTCATTTATTGAGGAGTTTAACAATATATGGGATTAAATAATAAAATTAAATACAGTTTCTTATATTTAATCATTCACATATTTTTCTTCATAAACTCAAATTTTTTAGAATGTATAGTGTTTTTGAAAACATTTTCAAGTTTCCTTTATCTTATAAAAAATTCAATTATATATCACCATTATGTGTATGATATTTAGGGAAATGATGTCTAACATCAATGTTAATTTCTCATGAATAAAGTATCAAATTTTTAGAAAGTGAAATATTAATTTTTTTTCAAGAATAATTAGAGTGTATATAAAGGTGACTCTAAAATCACTATGTGTGTTCTTTATCAACAATAAATAGGAACAAAAACTACCATCAACTATATATTTAACTTAAGTTATGGAGAGTGATATAGAATATTGTTTCTTACTAGACCAAGAAACTAAACATTCTCCTAATAAATGAAATATTTTCAATTTACTTTTTCTATCCACTATATATCCTCTATCCATCATTTGGATAAATTTTAAGAGATAAATCAAATCTTGATGAATAAAATAATTTATGTTACAGATTATCCTTTAAATTTAAAAAAAATTATTTAATGAATTTTAAAATATATTCTTTCAAATTGGATTAGAATCTATCAAAAATTCATAATAGTAATATAATATCAAGTTAAATTGAAGTTAAGTAAATTAAACTTCTAATAAAGCCTCAATAAAAAATTTTATCTACCAATTTCCTAGTTTTTCCTATATCTAGCTTACAAGAATCACCTATCAGGGTACTAATACTTGATGCATTATAAAACCCAAATAATTTTAATAAGTATATGATATACTTTTACTATGATAAAATTGTTCCTTTAATTTTTGATAAATCTAAAAACCAACATATAAAGTAATTTCACTCATCATACTCATCTCAAATCAACCTTGTATAAGTTTACTTAAACTTTATTTAAGATATTTCATAGTGTATCCAAAAATTATGTTATCCACATATATTTTTATGATTATAATGTCTTTAAAAACTTTATTTATAAAAATAGTGGGATATTCCACTCCTTTTATACAATAATTATGAATAATAAAATGAAATAAATGATTATATCAATATCTTGGATCTTATTTTAGTACATAAAAAAACTTTGTATGATTAAAAACAAGATCTGGTAGTTTAGAATTTTCAAAAACCTAGTTCTTGTTCAATATAAACTTCCTTTGAACATAACCATTTAGGAAGACATTATTAACATCCATTTTTAATAAAATAAAATCCATATGCAATGCAAAGGCTATTAGAATTTGGATAAATTCAATTCGTATTGCCATAGTCAAATTTTATTTATAATCAATTCCCTCTTCTTGATTACAAATTTTAGTAAAAATTATAGTGTTTTTTCGAACTATAGTTCTATTCTCATCACATTTATTTTAAATGAACCATTTATTTCTTTTAATCAAAAATTAATTATTATGTTTAACTAAAGGCCATACCTTGTTACATTCGAATGGATTGGGTTCTTCTTGCATCACAATTATCTAATTTCAATCACATAAGGTGTAATTTTCCATTTTAGGTTTGAATTTTGAAAAAAAATTAAACTTATTTTCATTCATTTTATGATAAAATTTTAATTTAATTCAACTTATAAATATTTAAAATAATATTTTTAATAGGATGATCCCTTAGCGATCTCTTGTTTTTCAAAAAAGGGAATGATTGTTCCACCTACCCCAAAGTATCACCTTATAGTTTATTAATATCTAATATTTTTGTTCCCACCATTTTATTTTATAAAATAGAAGTAATTTTTCAAAATATATATAAATCATTTTCATTATCCATATGTAATGACCCATGTTTTGAGCTAAGGTATAATTCTAAGGGAATTTGAATTTTGGAATTTACTGGATGCACCGTTCATTGAACTAAGCATTGGAACATAATTCCAAGACTTAGAATAGTTAAAATTGTTGTTTTTAGACTTGGGTAAAGGCTCAATAGGTTTCTCAGGTGTTCCGTCGAGTATCAGGAGTGTTAGGATCTAGAAACTCAAAAACGGGAAGGTCTGAACCAGGTACATAGTTTGTCTGAAACCATGTGTCCCACCAAAGAGAGTCATGTAGCTACAGCAGGTGAGTAGAAGTACCCCACATGAGCTATGCATGGTTTCCCAAACCATGCACCCATCCCACATAGTTATTGACACTTAGGAAGTATGCTCTCACTATTCATCACATAGTTGGCTTGTGGTTATGGAAAACCATGTGGCACAACCATGTGAGGTGGGTTTCCTAGGCATTGGCAGCCACACAGTTGGTGCATGAGTTGGAAAAATAGTGTGGTCAAACCGTGAGACCCATTTTTTAGGGTGAATTTTCCAAAATTCCTTTAATGAGTTTTAAAACTTTTCTATATTCCTTTTCTTCTCCTCCTATAGTAGGTGCCTCCTCCTCCCTTACATCATGGGTCTCCTCCAATCCTAAACTAGGATTTAAAATATCCCCTTCGTCTGAAGCCTGAATTGAACATCATCGGTAACATTGGATCCACATCAGTAATATATCTAATCCTATAGATTCCTTTCTAAGTTTATCTTTATATCTTTTGTGCTATTTTTGTGTGATCTCATTTTCCCTATTTTCAGGTCAAATGTTCATTTCTTCGATTTCTTTGATGCTGGACTAAATCAGACCATGATATTGGATGAGTAAAGCTTTCTAAGCCTAAGGTAGGTGGTCTATGGATTTATCCCCATGTTTTAATTGAATTATAAATATCTTCATTGTGTTGCATGTCGGCCTTTTCCATGCATTTCCTTAAAAATGTTTTCTTCCTTTTTAATTGGTATAGGCACCAAGTATTACTCTTGTTGACCCTCGTTTCATAAATTGAGGTTTCAAACCTCAAGCATAGACACCCCTTGGGTGTTCTAGCTTGAATTTACCCTTGTAGTATTTTTTTTAAATTAATAGTGGTGCCACCTAAGTTCCATGTTGACCCTTGTGTTTGTGTTTCCTTTCTGGTTGCCTTCTAAAATTATATTTCTGATTATTTTAGTTATGCCTTATAAATGTGATGCTAGTTATGTTAAATGAATTTTTTGATGAAAAATGTCACGCTTTTATTATAAAACCCCTAAGATGAGGTACATTTTATTCTAAACTAAAAATTATTGATCTGTTAGTTAAACCATGCTTGGTTTATTACTTTTTGAATTTTCCTATGCTTTTGTTGATATTATATGAAAGGAATGTTTAGTTTATTCCTATTTCAATTGTTCTTAAATAGATTTTCTCTCCTTATATATTAAATGTTTAATTGAATCAATGCACCTTATAAGTGCATAACTTTTCCCACTCTTATCTAATTGACAACTGAACCAGGCACCTTCTAAGTGATTGGCTTGCTTTATAAGTGGACTTTCCCAAGTTGGTGAATGCCCTTTTTATAATGAAACATTCTATGTATCCCTTTGAACCTTGTATAATAAATTTCCATGTTTTGATAGATTCAATGGCATGTTTTAGGTTGAATAGATATTTCATGATGGTTTGTTTTATTTATATGATTTTATTGATATAAATAGAATGAAGTGTAAAATGGGTGGTAAGACCAAACCTCTGGTTATAATTCAATAAGAATGGATTATGTGAATATTTTTTATTATGATTCCCTTAGTTAGGTTTGGGATTAATAAAGGTAAATAATGAGAGCTAATGCCTCATGAATATTATTATAAATATGATTACACCTTGATATAGGGTGTGGAATGATGGTAAGGGTTCTGTTGAGCATGGAGGTATCACACTCCCTTACATTGGGTGTTGAGAATGACATCTCACACCAGTGATACTATGTGGATGGTGGGCATGATGAGCCATGTCCCTTACTGAATTTTGGCATGAAAACACACTCATGACTTTAAGTATCGACATAACGGAACACTCAGCATCACAAGTGATGATCATGAAATCTCCCACTCATTGTGAGATTAAGGGAATGTACCCTATTTATTAATATTATAGGCTCGTTCAGACTAGTTATGGATGACTGAGTTACACCCGATCTAGCCAGCACCTAGTATTCCAGGTATATGGACACTTACATCCACATGCACTTAGTCCATATAGGTGTATGAAATTTATAACTGCACTATATATATATATATTAAAACTATATATATAGTTACTGGTCAGAAATTTATTTTCGGTTGTGAACTGAAGTAGGTAGAGCCTCCAGGTGTCCTTATAGAACCTGAGTGGGTTGTTTTTAATTTGTTCTATCTATTTATTATTCTTTCTACCTACAAACTTATTTACTTTATTTTCAAAGATTGGATTTAGCTGTAAACATCATCTGTGGTAACCTACTTGGATTTATATCTCACACCCTACTCGGGACACCATTGCACTAGGGTACCCGAGTAGATATCATGTTTGTAGGACCTTGGGTGATTTTCTTATATCTTTATACTTGTAACTAGGATTTAAGAGCATAGTATTGATCTAGAGTTCAAGTTTCACATGGAGTTTTCCCTTGTGGATTTTACTTCTTTTATTTATTTGTGTATTGTATTGTATCGTGATCCCTAGTGTATGTTTTTTTAGTTATATATCATCATTTAGACATGAATTCATTGTATACATTGGTGTTGGCCATATTTTGATTCAATTTTTATTATTATTATTCTATTTATATGTATTTTATTTATTATTTATTTTTCTATTTACTATTATTTATCTTCTGATGTAACATTGTTCTACTCTGATCATGAGGGTATAGTCTCCCCACTATCACCTCCTTAGACCCTCGCTACTATTTTTAAGCCTCTGGCATACGGGGAGGATCTCTTGAGGCCATGTGACCCACCAGTTTGGCTATCAGTTTAGTGGTCAATCAGGATGAGACGTTACAAAGAGGTAGCAGAGGTGGTATTTCATTTTTCTTATTATTTTGGGTTGGTAGATAGGATACTATGAATGTGTTGGTGCTTGGTAAATATTCATTCCTAAGAGTGATCAACCCATGTACGGGGAAAATTCCATGTGACTAGGGCTAGGATTTTTGTCCATGCTATTTGTTATTACATTTGATATGATTTCACTTTGAGTGAATGGTGTACTTTCCACTTCTTATTGATTTATGAAATTTATGATATTTTTTACCTTGTACCAGTATGGGAAGGAATTATCATTACATGAATCATTATAGGAACAAATAAATTCCCATGTCATGAATATTCCATGCCATGTAGTTGCATTTGTAGGCTGCTTGCTGATTTGGATTATGTGCCTTGAGTGTTATGTCATGCTTTTGTTTTCCTTAGTAATCCTTCTTATAAAACATTATTGGGTGATTTATTTAGCATGTTATTCCATTGTATCATTATTTTGTGTTTATAGAATGTTTTCTATGTTTATTTCTCATGATAACATGCTAGTTTTGTTTGATATATATATATATATATATAAGTTGCATGGGATAAACCTATTGGTTGTGATTAAACGTGAACCAGTTTTCATTTGTAAGGTGTATGGGTGCCTTATAATTTGGAAAAGGTAACCCATGTAATCAAACCATCCTTAAACTTTTATATACATCTAAACCTTTGTTAAAATTAAAATGATTCTATGTTTAGATTATGAAGTGAAATGGCTTTGATTAAATGGGATATAGTCTGTGATCTATAAAGTATATGGGCGGTTTATAAATTAGAGATGGAAAACCCATATAATCTAACCATTATATATGTGACCATGATGTATTTTTAAATGGTTTTAAATGAAAAATATGTTTAATTTTGATCTAAAATTAATTTGTTTCCACTTTAAGGGCTTGTGACACTATCACACGGGCATGGTGATAGTGTGATTATCTTTTTAAATATACAACTAGACCTGATTAAGTTAGTTGGGGAATGTTTATTATAAGATAACACACTATGGGTGTTTTTACACTTTAATATTTAAACAACTATTGTTGGGTTGCATTATGATGAACCCAGGTTGGCTTAACGGGACCCTCATAGGTCGCCTTATATTTTACAAACTAAAAGTAATTTATGTGATGAATTGCCTAATTTATGATGATATTAATAAATGATTAATGATTAAAGAAGTTGATATAACTTTATTGTTTTTCCTCATGGCATTGATTGAAAAATCTACCAAGTGTTTTTGTTTGATAATTAGTACCTGATGTTTGTTTAAATACTTTTGAATGTTTAAAGATTGAATGTGAATCCATGTAATGACTTAAAATGAAACCTTGGTTGGTTTCCTTCATTTAAATCCTCATGTAAGGGCAGTTTAAATATCTCTTAGAGTTTCCTTGGAACAAAAACATGATCATTTTTTTGTAGGCCTTCTCCTTTTTAGAAATGGCTTAAATTATAGGCTCTTAAGCCTAGTGACTTTTATAGGTGTGACCTCATTATGGGTCAATTATTTTTTTATAAGGGGTTAGCCCAAGGTGGGTATCACCCTTGGAGCTTAAATTCATTACTAAATACCATGATATTTCTATTATATGGTGTTTTTTGGGTATTTTTGTCCCTAGTATGACTCTTAGATTCCAAATGACACCCTTGTTTGTATGGGTGTTCATGTTTTCCTTGACCCTTGTTATGGGAGTGAGCATTAGGTAATGCTTGTTTTTAGCAAGTTAAACATGCCTAAGGTATGGTTGGATTCTTAGTAGGTTGTGTGGCCCAATATACTTTCTTAGTTATGGATGACTTGGTATTTCATCGTCCAGGTTAATGGTCATATGGGAAAATATGGATCTGTATTAAATCTCTTGTATTTACCACCCTATACTCAAATTCATAGGGAGGATAGCCTATGGGTAGTATCAAGGGAATGTCTTCTGGTTTCTAAAACCTCAGGGTAGTGTGCATTCATATATCATGAGTCTGTCGAGTTGCTAAATGGTATAAAGAACTGGTTCAATTTGGTAAAATCCTTCAACCTTATATTTTTTAATACATTATCAGGTTATATCCATAGTAGATTGACCTATGAGCTGAATAAAGTAGTTTCATCCCAATTCTCATGATGGTGTTCCAAGAGGATCGGGTTTTTTGACATGTCGGACAGTTTTTTTTGCATTTATGCCAAAAGTTTTAGAATTTGTGATTTTGACTCACAAGAGTGTCATGTTTTTGTTTAAGGTGAATTTGATCTAGCTCACTTATGAGTGGCTGGTATATCTCTTCTTTCAATGACTAGGACACTCCTAAGGTGGGGATATTCATGTCGATTCTTGTGTGTGTGTCAATGCTTGCAAGGAAGAACAACATTGAAATGGTTGGTTGCATGTGAAACCTCTTGAAACACCAATGGTCTTGAATGGACTTTAGTGGTTAATTTTGAGTGATAATGGAATGCCTCTAGTGAAGGATTTTGATCTGTTTATAAATATGCATCGTCAGGTGAAATCGAGCATCTTCTAAGAAGTTGACCTATAGCAGTTCAACTACTCTTCTTTTCAGTATTCTGGTATGGTTCATTAAAAACCATACAAGAACTTTATCTCGGCCATGATAGAGGTTTTCTGAATATTATAATCCACTTAGTTTACACTTGGTTAGTGACAAGCATGTCCCCTATCTTGATTTTGTCCTTGATGTACTAATATAGCATTGGTTATATGTTGTGATAAGTTTTAAAATTCATTGTTCTTGATAAGTGATCTCTATCAGAATTGAGTGTTGGGTGCAAGGTTTTTATGAAGTAATGGTTAGTTCAAAGTGATAACTAGGTTTATGTGTAGGAACTCCCTGGATATACTCTTAGAAACTAGCTACTCTTCTCTGACTTGACTACCAGGAAGATGCTACTCTAGGACCAGTCGATCTTTTGAAGTGGAAATCTTGGCCTAGTACTAACATCTCACTTGTAAATAAGGAGTATGAACTACCTTGGGTTAGTTCCTTGGACTCTAGTTAAATGAATCTGAGGTTACCCTGAACTTGTTGTTAGGATCAGAGTTGATTTTTAAAGGGTAACAATTCTAGAGGGATGGATCTTGGTTACACCCTTGTTTGTTCTTAGATGTGACAGTTTAAATGGTCAAGTGGTGGTTTGACCAAGGAACGTCACTGGAAGTCAGGTATGGACTTCGGTGAATGTGCTCGTGGTAAATGTGAAATGCCTTGGTGGAAGGCATCTTTCTCGTGTGTGTGTTGTATTGATAAGTGTATTTCATGCATGTATTTTAGGGTATTTTAATGTTATGATTTTTTATTTAATTGAATAATCTTTCCAATTTTTGGAATGTTTTGACTTGTTTTATATCTTATGGTAGGAAATAATGAATTTGTGAAAAGGTAATGAAAAGAGGTGGAAATTAGATCAAAAAGACACTTCACACTTCTTTACTTTGTTCATGGTGTGACAATGAATTTTTTAGGGAGTTTTAATATAGAAAACTAAACACAATAGTATTACACGTCTTGTAATTTCATTACATGTTGTGACCTCATCAAGTGAATCATATCCACATAGAATAAGTTTTAAAGACAAAACATGATATGAAAGACCATTACACATCATGTAATTACATTACATGACATGAAAGTTTTCAAGATTTTTTTTGGAGAATAAAAATGTCAAGATTCATGGGATGTGAAGATTTAAAGGTTACAGGTTGTGAGTCCCCATTACATGCCCTGAAAGGATTCAATGGTCAAAATCTTCAAACAAGATTCACACAGATTCGAAAATCAAGGAGGCAACCTCATATTGACATTAAATGATGTGTAATCACATTACACATCATGAAATATGTTGTTAAGATTCCATACGAAGCCTATAAATAGAGGATTTGTTGTTGCTAAAAAGGCATTCATATTCAGCTGAAGACCAAATCTTGGAGTGAAGCTGTTGTGCCCTCCCTGAGTTCTTTCCTTCTTCTCATTATGCTTTATTTTTATTTTCTCCTTCCCTCTTATTATCTCATCACTAGAATGAGGGGGTAAATCCATCTTGTTCTATGGAAATGTAATTTAAGGAGGTAGGTGTTTTGGATTTAATTATTTTTATTATTTATGTGTTTGATTTACTGCAATTTAATTTCAACTTTCAATGCCTTTATTTTTATTTTATCATGACCATTGATATTTGAATCGAAAATAAACTTCAATATCACTCAACTGATAAACCTAATGAATAAATGACAATTTTCAACTTTGGTGGAAATCAGGTTTAAATATGGTATCAAAACAAACTTGATTCATCAATACACAAAATTACCAAACTAAGGGAAATTGGGAATTGTCGCATTAAGGAGGAGATACCATGACCATTGGATCTACCTCATCTTGACTCTGACACCAATCATGAGTAAATCAATATATTTTATAAAATCCAATTACACCTGAACCCTGATATTAAATTACCCCAGTACACTTTCAAAATATTTTTTCACACAAATCAATCAATATGATTTATTTTTGTTCCGCTTTCTTAAAACTGATCAATTCAATCTTTTATCACCTTATTTATTCAAATTAATAAAATTAAATATTTTGAAATTATAATCAAACTAATTCTATCATCTCTATGGGTTTGACCTTTAAATTACCAATACTTATTTTTTAATTAATCAAGTAGGATATTTTGAGTTTTATAAATTTGAATTTTCATAATATTGTAGGGAATTAACGACACCATGTAGGGATATCATGTATGTCGGCCATCTAATCCATGTGTTTCTAAGAATAGTCAGTCAGAGTGGTTCAACTATTTTTTATTCTTGTTTGATGAATACAATCAAATGAAACTATTTTAAAGCATGTAGATGGGTTAAGGTGGCTATGGTGTAAGGGTCGGTAGTGTATTTCAGAAAATTTTGCATGGCCAGTTTCAGTTAGGTCAATCGGAATTCGATTATTTCTTTCTGATGAGGTCCTTGATATGACCTCAGATGTAATCATGTTTTACCTGTTAAAGAAATTACTTTAGGAGCATCGTTAGAACACTTAGGGGTGTTCTTTATAAAGAAGTTTCAACAGTGAGGTGTGTCATGGTTCAAAATTGGATGTTAAATGTTAAAACACCCTTGGTGGGGAGAACCATTAGTCAGATGTATAATGAGATGAAAATCTGATCATGTCTCTAGCTAGATGATCCTGGGTAAGCACTATTTTGGTGTTTCAGTTGGTAAATGAGCATTGACTCTGGTTTTCATGGCTTAAGTTCCATATGCTTAAGTAAATTCTTGGATGTGTGTTGGGCGTTTATAAATTTAACACGCCCGTTTTAATGATACCTCAAGACCCTTATAGGTTGGTTGATCTTTTAATTATTTTCCAAGGCTTATTAGGGATGAGAATTTATAAGGTGGGGAGATTTTAATGACCCTTGTTTTGATCCAAGTTAGAATTCTAATGGAATTTTAATTTTGATGTTTACTAGATGGACCGTTCTTTAAAACGAGCTTCAAAATGTAATTTTTATAGTTGTAACAATTCAAAGTGTTTTCTTAGACTTGTGTAAAGGCCTTATAGGTTCCTTGGTTTCTCCTTCGAGTTTTAGGAGTTTTGGGCTCTGAAAACTCAAAAACGGGAAGCTCTAAACAACGTGCATAGTATGTCTAAAACCGTGTGGCCCACCAGAGAAAACTATTCAGCTGCAGTAGGTGAGTAGAAGTTCCCCACATGGGTTGCACACAGTTTCCCAAACTTTAAACCTAGATTGCATGGTTATTTCCAATTAGGTGGTATTATTTCACTATTTAGCACATGGTCGGTGCACCATTAGGGAAAACCATGTGGCATAACCATGTGAGGTGGGTTTCCTAGGTAGTGGGAGCCGCACATTTGGTGCATGGTTAGGAAAAACTGTGTGGCTAAACCATGTGAACTATTTTTTATGGTAAATTGTCCAAACTTCACTTAATGGGTTTTAAAACTTTTATTATCCTCCTATAGAGGGTGCCTCTTCATCCCTTGCATCGTGGGTCTCCTCCAAGCCTAACCTAGGCTTTCAAAGATATCCTCTATCTGAAGTTTGAACCAAACACCATCAGTCATATTGGATCTGCATTGGTAAGTTATTGAATCCTCTAGATTCCTTTCTAAGTTTCTTTTTTGATCTATTGCACTATTTTAGTGTGAGATAATTTTCCCTATTTTTAGGGAAAATGTTTTTTTCTTCAATTTCTTCCAAAATAGATTGAATCAGGCCTTGATATTGGTTGAGTTAAGTGTCCTAAGTATAAATTGAGATTTCCAACCTGGAAACAGACACCCCTTGGGTGTGCCAGCTTGAATTTCCCCTTGTAGGATTTTCTTAAATTAATAGTGGAACCACCTAATTTCCATGTTGAACCTTTTTTTTACCTTTTTGGTAGCCTTTTAAAATGATCCTTCTAATGATTTGAGTTATGCCTTAAAATGTGATGCTAGTTATGTTAAATGAATTGTTTGATGAATAATGTCATGATTTTTGTATAAAACCCCTTGGATGAGGTAGTATATCTTATAAACTAAAAAGCATAGATTTTTTAGTTAAACCATTCTTGGTTTATTGCTTTTGAGTTTTCCTATGATTTTGTTGATATAGATGAAATGAATGTTTAGTTCATGATCATTTAAGTTTTTTTTAAATGGAGTTCACCTCCTTCTATATTAAATGTTGAATAGAACCAATTCACCTTCTAAGTGCATGACTTAGACCACTCCTATCCAATTGAAAACTGAACCAAGCACCACCTAAGTGCTTGTCTTGATTTATAAGTGGACTTTCCCAAGTAGGTGAATTATCTTTTTACAATGACATGTTCTAAGTGTCCCTTTGAACCTTGTATAATTAATTTACATGTTTTGATATATTCAATGGCATGTATTAGGTTGAATAGATAATTCATGATGTTTTTTTTATTTAGATGAGTTGATTTATATAAATGGAATGAAGTATAAAATGGCTGGTAAAACCTTTCCTCCTGTTATAATTTAATAAGAACAACTCATGTGAATTGTTTTTATTGTGATTCCCTTAGTTATGATTGGGCATAATGAAGGTAAGTCGTGATAGGTAATGCCTCGCGGCTATTATTATAAATATGATTACGCATTGATATAGGATATAGAATGATGGTAAGGGTTCTATTAAGCATGGTGGTATCATGCTCCCTTACATCAGATGTTGAGCATGGTGTCTCACACCAGTGATACTATGTGGACGGTGATCATGATGTGCCACATCCCTTGTTGAGTGTTGAAATGACGGCAGACTCGTGACTTCGAGTGTTGACATGATGGCACACTCACCATATCAAGTGAAAATCATGATGTCTCCTAGTCATTATGAGATGGAGGGCATGTACCCTATTTTTTGAACTTATAATCTCATTCAGACTGGTTATGGATGACTGAGTTATGCTTGGCCCAACCTTCACCTAGTATTCCCAGTATATGGTCACTTACTTCTTCATGCACTTGGTGCATATAGGTGGATGAAATATATAACTACATATATATATTAATACTATATATATATAGTTATTGGTCAAACATTTATTTTCGATCATGTGTCGAAGTAGGTAGAGCTTATAGGTGTCATTCTAGAACCTAAGTGGGTTGTTATTCATTTATTCTATCTATTTATTATTCTTTCTGCCTACACACTACTTTACTTTATTTTCACATACTGGATTTAGCTATAGAAACCATGGGTGGTAACCTATTGAGATTTTTATCTCACACCCTGGTCAGGATTCCATTGAACTAGGGTACCCAGGTATATCTCATATTCATAGGACCATGGATGATTTTCTTATGTTGTTATGATTGTACCTAGGAGTTAGGATCACAAGACTAATATGGAGCTTAGGATGCTCATGGAGTTCTCCCTCAAGTATTTTACTTATTTTATTTATTCATGTATTGAACTATATCATGATCCCTAATTTATGTCTATTTTTTTAGTTATGTAACATCATTTGGACATGCATGCATTGGAATTTTCCATCTTTTGATTCAGTTGTTATTACTATTATTCTACCGCTCTGTCTTTCATTTATTATTTCTTCCATTGTTTCCTATTATTTATCTTCTAATATAATAATGTTCTACTTTGATCATGATGGTATAGTCTCCCCACTATCACCTTATTAGACCCTTTCTACTAATTGGTAGCCTCTGGCATATGGGGAGGTGCTCTTGTGTCCATGTGACCCACCGTTCCAACTATCAGTTTAGTGGTCAGTTGGACCGGTACCTTATAAAGTGGTATCATAGGTCATTTTTTCTTTGTCTTACTATTTTGTGATGGTAGACAGTAGACTAAGAATGTGTTAGTGCTTGGTAAATAGTTGTGTTTGGGAGTGATCAACCCATGTACAGGGAAAAGTCCAAGTGGCTAGAGCTGAGATTTTTGTTCATATTTTTTGTTATTATAGTTGATGTGATTTTACCTTGAGTAAATGGTGTACTTTTCTCTGCTTATTTATTTATTAAATTTTTGTATTTTTTTCTATTGGACTGGTATGGTAAGGAATTATCATTACATGCATCATTATAGGAACATAGAAATTGAAATTTCATGAATATGTCATGCCATGTAGTGTCATTTGTGGGTTGCTTTCTGATTTGGATTGTGTGCCTTGATTTTTATGCCTTGATTTTGTTTTCTTTATCATGCCTTCTTATATAACATTATTGGGTGACTTATTTTGCATGTTCTGCCATTGTATCATGCTTATGTGTTTGTGGCATGTTTTTCTATGTTTATTTCTTGTGGTAACATGCTAGTTTTGTTTGATATATATATATATATATATATATATATATATATATATATGGTTTCATGGTATGAACCTATTGGTTGTGATTAAAAGAGAACCGTTTTTCAATTTTAAGGTGTATGGGAACCTTATAATTGGGAAAAGTTAACTCATGTACCAAACCATCCTTGAACTTGTATATACATCTAGACCATTGTTAAAATGAAAAGACTGCTGAGTTTAGATTATAAAGTGAGTTGGATTCAATTATATAACATATAGTCCCCGATCTATAAAGTGTATGGGTGCTTTATAAATTGGAGGTGGAAAACCTATATAATCAAACCATTATATATATTACCTTGATGTATTTTGAAATGGTTTTAAATGAAAAATATTTTTAATTTTGATCTGAAATGAATTGGTTTCCTCCTAAAGGGAATATGACACTATCACACAGGCATGAAGATCATGTGATTATCTTCTTAAATGCACAAATGTACCGAATTAGGTTAGTTGGGGCATGTTTCTTATAAGATAACACACTGTGGGTGTTTTGAAACATTAAGATTTAAATAATTTATATTGGGTTTCATTCTGATAAACCCATGTTGGCTTAATGGGACCCTCATAGGTCACCTTGTTTTTTATAACCTAAAAGGAATTTATGTGATGAATTACCTAATTTATGATGGGATGTCAATAAATTATTAATAATTAAAGAAGGAAGTTGATATAACTTGCTTGTTTTTCCTCATGGCATTAATTGAAAAAGAAACCAAGTGTTTTTTTATATAATTGGTACTTGATGTCTATTTAAATCCTTTCAATGTTTAAAGATTGAATGTGAATTAATTTAATTAATTAAAATGGAACCTTAGGTGGTTTCATTCATTTAAACCCACCTATAAGGTTAGTTTAAATATCTATTATAGTTCCCATGGAATGGAAACATGAGCATTTCTTGTAGGCATTCTCCTTTTTAGAAATTTCTTGAATGATATGATCTTAAGCTTTGTGAATTTTTCAGGAATAAGCTCATTATGGGTTTATGCTTTTTGTTTTTGTAAGGGGATAACCTGAGGTATTTAGCACCCCTATATCTTAAATTCCTTGCTAAATTCCATGATCTTTCTATTTTATGGTGTTGTTTGGGTGTCATTGTCCCTAGTAGGAATCTTAGCTTCCAAATGACACCCTTGTTCATAAGGGTGGTCATGTTTTCCTTGACCCTTGTTACAAGAGTGATCATCGGGTAATGCTCTGTTTCAATAGGTTAGACATGCCTAGGGAATGGTCGACCTCTTAGTAGGTCATGTGACCCTCTCTTCTTCCTCAGTGATGGATGAATTGGTATGTCATCATCCAGGTTAATGGTTGTATGGGGAAATATGAATCTATATTAAATCTCTTGTATGGAACACCTGATACTCTAATTCATAGGGTGGATAGCCAATGGATAGTATCGAGGGTATTTTATCTTGTTTCTAGAACCTCGGGGTAGTGTGTGTTCATATATGTGGATCTCATTGAGTTTCTAAATAGTATAATGAACCTATTTAGTTTGGTGAAATCCTTGAGCCTTGTGATATTGAGTTCATTCTTGGGTCATCTCCGTAGTAGAGTGGCCTATGATCTAAAGAAATCAATTTTTTTCTCATTCTCGGGATAGTATTCCAAGAGGATCAAGTGTTTTAACACATTGGTCAGTTTGTTTTTTTCCCTTTATTCCATAAATTATTGGTGTTTTTTATCATGACTTGGAGGATTTTCACATGTGCATTTAAGGTGAGTTTGATCTAACATTCTTATAAGTGACTATTCTATCTCTTCTTTCAACAACTAGGACATTCCTAAGGTGGAGAGCATCACATAAATTCTTGTGTGTATGTCAGTGCTGGAAAGGTAGCATGAAAGTGAAATGGTTGGTTGCATGCACAACCTCTTGAAACACTAATGATCTTGAATGGACTTCAGTGGTTATGTTTGAGAAATTTTGGGATTCCTTGGGTGGTAAAGTCTTGTGATCGTTTTATGACAATTCATTTTTAGGTGAATCCAAGCTTCTTCCAAGAATTTGGTCTGTAGTAGTTCGACTTCTCTTATTTTTGGTAGTTGGGTATGGTTCATTGGAAACCATACTGAGCACTTTGACTTGGTTATAATAGAGGTGTCACAGATCTTCTAATCCTCTTAGTTTACTCTTTCTTAGTGGTGAGAATGTACCCTATCTTGATGTCATCCTTGATTCACTAAGTGAGTGTCGGTTATACACTGTGCTTTTTTTAAGTTTTTGGGATTGATAAGTGATCTCTATCAAAGTTGAGAACTGGACGCATGGTTTTTAGCAAGGTATGGTTAGTTCAGAGTAATACCTAGTTTCCTGTGCAGGAACAACTTGGACAGACTCTTGGGCACCAGTTTCTCTTCTTTAAGTTGACCACCATGAGGATACTACTCTGGGCTCATTCAATGTTTTTAAGTGGATGTATTATCCTAGTACTGATGTCTCACTTGTAAACATAAAGTATGGAATACCTTGGGTTAGTTCCTTGGACTCTAGTTAAATTTATCTAAGGTTACCTGGGACTTGTTTTTGGGATTAGAGTTTATGTTTAAAGGGTAACAATTTAGTGGGTTGGATTTGGGTTAAACCCTTTTTCATACTGAGGCATGAAAATTTAAATATTTGGGTGGTGGTTCGACTATGTAACATCATTGGAAGTTAGGTATGGGCTTTGTTGAATGTGTTTGTGGTAAATGTGAAATTCCTTGGTGGAAGGCGTCTTGTTCCTCTATGTTGTATGCCAGCCATCTAATCCGAGCATTTCTGAGAATATTCAACTAGAGTTTCTTGACTTTTGTTTCCTTTTTTTTTTTATGAATAATGTTGAATGATGTAAGAACCCGGTTCTTATTCTGAGTTACGGGCTTCTTCTTTTCCATTTTCCTTAAGTGTTTTTGAGAAAATATGGAAAATGGGGAATAATCCTAAATTTTGAAAGTACACGCCGTGTACTTTTTCCACACGCCGTGTACTTCTGGACATGTGTGGGATGAGTACACGGGGCGTGTAGCCTTGCCAGCGACAAAGGGTGTAGGAACTCACTACACGCCGTGTAGTGGTCCTTTACATGCCGTGTAGTCAGTCGGCAGGCCTAAACAGTAAGGCGGTGGAAAATCCGCCAGCTGGGCGACAGTACACGTCGTGTACTCAGGAGTATATGTCGTGTACTCATGTCGGCAAGTGAAGAGTGCCACGCTGGTGGGAAGCCTCCAGGTGAACAGTTAAATGAAGGGAGTACACACCGTGTACTTTGTAAGTACACATCGTGTACTTTGTTTTTTCATCTTAAAACAGGTAGTATCCTCCTCATTTTGCAGAGGAGGCATTTGAGCCGTTTTGGAGCCAAAGGAGGAGGCCGGACCTTTGATGATCCGTCGGGTGTTCGTCTAGAATCAGTTTCCGCCTCGGACGATCTCATTAGAACCGCACGGGTAAGCCCTCTCTTATCCTAGCATGTTGTTTACCAATTATTCTCCTAACGTAAGTTATTTACGTTTGTGTGGGTTTCGTTCTTCGTCAGATCTACGCCATTCTTGGGTGTTTCTGGAGTCGGCGTCCGGGTATAACATTCATTGGCGTATAAGGTAGGTGGCTTGGTGTTAAATTTTCCAACTGTCGTGTGTTTGTGCGTTTTTGTGCCACGAACCCATGATGGGGTGTCGTGTGGCTGAGTCCATTGCTATATTAAACACCTAGAATTTAATAGGTGATTAATTATGATAATAAAATGTTGATTAGGATCATTTCTTGGATCCAGGACCATCCCGAGGGGTGCATTCCTCTGTTTATCCGTTTGGCCAGGATACCCGAGGGTATGCCTTGTTTAAATTATGCATTACTTTTGCCTTGAGAGGAATTGTATTCAAATTGCATGTTTATATGTTGGGCATGGCCCGGTTACTTATGCCTGAGGGTGGTGTTTTACTATATCCTGAGGGCGTGATTGTATTAGCCTGAAGGAAACGTTCTATTTCGCCTGAGGGCAACCTTTCGTGCTTGAGGATGACACATCCTACGCCTGAGGGTAAATTCTGTTACGCCTGAGGGCTATACCTGCGGGTTGGATTCTACTTACCCGAGGGTAAGGTTTTTCTTGTCTGAGGACATGGAATGTTTACCTAGAAATGCATTGTGGTGATTTCTAATATTTAATGAATTAAATGAATATTAAAATAGAAATTTAACTGTTAAGTTGGTTACTTGTGAATACTGCTTACTTTATTGAATTTTATTGTTGCACTGTTGTTGCATGCTTACACACAGTTGGGCACGGGCCTTTGGTGGGTGCCTACTGAGATATATTTCTCACACCCTGTTTGGGTCACGCTTTTTGGCCCAAAAAGATTACGTTTCTATAGGTGTGGATAGGGTCAAGAGTCCCTATACAGGTACTTGGTTGTTACTGAGGAGTAGGAGGGCATGGGACCGAGCCTAGGCTCGCGATGCCGCTGCCAGCTGTTTTGCTTTGTTTTGTTGTACTCTGCTTTTGGTTGTACTGTATTGATGTATAACATGTTTTGGTTGTTTTCTTAGAAATTGAGACATGTAGCATCATCATTTACATACTGTTGTTTATATTCACTGTTGTTGGTTATTTCAGTTGTGTATGGTTTACTGCTTCCGCTGTTGATGTATGTTTTATTTTGTATTCCGCTACGCTACACTTTGACAAATGAGGAAATAGTTTCCTCACTATCAGACCTGGGCCCCCGTTGCTAGTCGGCAGCCTCTGGTGTTTGGGGAAATGCGATTGAGGTCATGTGGCGAACCGGGTCTGGGGCACCCGTTGAGTGGCACCCGGAACCGGGACGTTACAAAGTGGTATCAGAGGGGTTTTTTTTATTTGACTTACTATTTGGAGCCTTATTCAGGGATAGGATGGACTGGTAGTTGGTAATAAGTTGTGTCCGGGCGTAGCTAACCCTCATACAGGGAAAATACAGTCTACCTCGTATTTTGAAATTATTTCAGTTTTGCAAATTTTACAGTTGAAATGTTTTCACCGTTGGGTGACACACTTGAGATTGTGCTGTTTATCTTTTATTTGTGGGTTCTATTTAGTTTCAACCCGATGAGATGAGGGTATTCCATCTCATGCATAATTTAGGCACATGCGAGAATCACATGCCATGCATAGTTTCCATTCCATGTAGGAGTATTATAAAATTGCATGTTGTTGTGATAGTTGTTGTGCTAGACAAGCATGCTGTTGTGATAGCTGCACTGATAAAATACCTGCTATTTGATAGGGTAATTTTTGTGTGATATGTTCATATAATGGACGCCAAACTTTGGTTTTTGGGGAGTATGGGCCCCCATTGACTGGAATTTGGTGGATCGTTGACTGTTTATTATGTTTTAACACAAATAAGCTGTCAAACTTTGATTCGTGGGGAGTATGGGCCCTCACAGATCGGAATTTAGCACTTAGGTGTTGTTTTGTGGTATTTTCTGGGTTCTGGGGGAGTTTCTGAGGCGTACTGTCCGGAAACCCAGTATACACGCCGTGTAGTATTTTTACACACACCGTGTATGGCCTTCTGTTCGGGAAGAAAAATGAACTTTTTAAGTACACACCGTGTACTCTGAGTACACGCCGTGTAGTCTCTTCCTGTGTCACAAACTGTGTGGGCGGCGACACGGGGTAGGGAAGTGATTGGAAAAAACATGCCATGTACCAAATTTACACGCCGTGTAGTTTTGACCTGGAGTTCGGCCGTGTCACTAACAACACGGGTCGGTGAACTCCTTTACAGAACATGTCGTGTCAATTATAAACATGCCATGTAGTGTGACCTGGGGACTCGGCCGTGTAACTAACAACACAGGTCAATGTCACTGTTCCTTGAACACGCCGTGTACCTTTGAGGACACGCCGTGTAGTCTTGTATGAGGACAGACCGTGTGGACTTAGCCGGGTGGCTGGGGAAACGGGGTGATGTACACGCCGTGGGCAGGTGTAACACGCCGTTTAGTTTTAAGCTGAGTAGTCGGCCGTGTCACAAGCGACACGGGCAGTTGGAAAATAACACCATACATGCCGTGTAGATTAAGTACACGTCGTTTAGTTTTATTTAACGGGAGTCGTGTGTCTTAGCCGTGTCGAAGGACCCGGGCAGGGGAAGGGAAGTCAAGTACACGCCATGTGGTCGGTATACACGTTGTGTAGCCTTGTTTTGCAAATTTTGAGATGCCTTCTTCCTCTTGTTCCCTTTGTGGTTTCTTCGTTTCAGTCTTAATAATCTTGAATCTAAGGCGTTCTTTTGACCTTGTAGTGTCATGCCGCCTAGACGACCGTGCGTTGTTCGCCAGGAGAGCGACGACAACTTTACTCCAGAGATGGTGGGCCATGTGCTACCAGTTGATCCTCTGGCAGGGACAGATATGGCACTAGCTGCTATACCGGACATAAGCGCGGAGGCGCAGTTCCGTGAAGGCTTATTGCAGTTCATGCAGACCTTTCAGGGAGCACCGCAGGTTGCAACATCTATGGCTGAGTTGACACGTATCTTCCAATAGTAGCATCCGCCTACATTCTCAGGGGATGTCAGACCACAGTCTGCGGATTCTTGGTTGGGGTCGATGCAGACTATTTTCGAGCATCTTGAGATACCTCCAGGGTAGAGGGTCAAGCTCGCGACATACATGCTGTGTGATTCCTCCAAGAGGTGGTGGGATGTTACCACCCAGTCATAGCATTACAGAGACATAGCGTGGGAAGATTTTCGGCCAGTCTTCTATGACTTCTTCTTTCCCGAGACGCTGAGGGCATATAGAGCTCGAGAGTTCATGAATATGCAGCAATTTGATATGTTAGTGATGGACTATTCTACTCGCTTTACCGAGATTCAGCTCTTTGCACCCGTGCTGGTGGGTGATGAGACGCTGAGAGCCAGATGTTTTGAGGATGGTCTTCGGTATGACATCCAAGCGCTGGTGAATGTCTTCAGGTTTCCTATTGTACATGCCATCGTGAACCAGGCGCTGATTATGGAGAGGAACCTGCGGGAATCTGGTGGTGTGGGCCAAGGCGGTTCAGCACCAGTTACTGGTACTATTTCTACTGGAAAGAGGAAGAGATAGGTGGACTTCTCTCAGGGTGGCAGTACTAGCCAGAAAGTTTCTTCAGGTGGGCCAGTCAGGTGCTACCAGTGTGGTAGAGAGGGGCATAAGAGAACGCAGTGTCCACGAGACCCAGTGGAGTTCCGAGCTTGCGGCAAGATGGGTCATCTGCAATGCTTCTGCAGGGCGTATCCACCAGTGGCTGGTGAGAGGGGTTCTGTGCAGACTCCACGTGTGGGGGCAGGACCAGTGGATTTTTACCAGTCAGGGAAGTGGAATGTGTCAGGGCGTGTAGGTAGAGATGGTGGTCGTGGTCGTGGTAGCCAGACACCAGGATCTCAGAGGCAGCAGGGCGGGACAGCTCAGGGTAGCCAGGCTGTGTCGCAGGGCCGCAGCACTGGGCAGGCATATGCAGTGCAACAGACCCAGTAGGAGCAGGATCTCAGACCTTCTACAGTCAGAGGTACTATTTTAGTAGCTTCTGTCTTATCTTCGGTACTTTTTGATACGGGTGCTATGCATAGTTTTATATTTGTACCCGTTGTGGAGAGCCTTGGTCTCTGTGTTTCTTCATCTTCTGATATTATGATGCTAGACACTCTGTTGGGAACTAGAACGGCTGGTGTGTGTCAGTGCAAGTAGTGCCCCCTTGAGGTTGGTGGGTGTCACTTCCTTTGGTACCTCTATGTCTTAGAGATGACAAGCTATGACATCATTCTCGGGATGGATTGGTTGGTTCCCTATCAAGCCTTTGTAGATTTCTATCGTCACAGGGTGAGTTTCATGTCACTAGTGGGCGGAGAGTTTCTATACAAGGGCGAGTGGGATGTTCAGGCAAGTCAAGCTGGACCAAAGCATCGTGGGCGAGGTGGAGTCATAGCCCAGATTGCGAGCTTATATCTGGATGACCAGGGGACTTGTCAGACTAATCTCCCTATAGTGGTTGATCGTTTCAGGGATGTTTTTCCGGATGACTTTTTAGGTATTCCTCCGGAGCGAGAGGTGGATTTCTCTATTGATCTTGTTCCAGGAGTAGCACCGGTGTCCATTCCTCCTTATAGTATGGCTACACCAGAGTTTCAGGAGCTCAAGAGGCAGTTAGAGGAGTTACAGGCAAAGGGCTTTATCCAACCCAGTACTTCTTTGTGGGGATCGCTGGTCCTTTTTGCGAAAAAGGCGGACGGTACCCTCAGACTTTGCGTGGATTATCAGAAGCTGAACCAGTTGACGGTTAAGAACCGATATCCCTTACCAAGGATTGATGATCTTTTTGATCAACTTCGTAGAGCACGAGTGTTCTCGAAGATTGAACTGAGATTAGGATATCATCAGCTACATGTTAGACTATCTGATGTACCTCTCACAGCTTTCAGGAGTAGGTATGGTCTATATGAGTATACGGTTATGCCGTTCGGACTCACGAACACGCCAGCAGTTTTCATGGCTCTGATGAATCGTGTGTTCCATCCGTATCTTGATTCTTTTGTGGTAGTATTCGTGGACGACATCTTGGTGTACTCTCACACTCGACATGACCATGACACCCATCTTGAGATCGTATTGAGTACACTGAGGGAGCATCGGCTATATGCTAAGCTCTCAAAGTGCCACTTTTGGATGGATCAGATTCACTTCCTGGGTCATATCATCTCAGCGGCAGAAGTTTCAGTAGACCCAGAGAAGGTGAGAGCAGTAGTTTCCTGGGAGCAGCCTAAGAACGTGTTTGAGATACTGAGTTTCATAGGGTAGGCTGGTTACTACAGGTGTTTTATACAGGACTTCTCCCGCTTAGCAGCGCCGTTTACAGGTCTGACTAAGAAGGGTGTGAAGTTCGTATGGTCGGAAGCTTGCGAGGTAGCCTTTCAGGACCTGAAAGGAAGGTTGACATCAGCACCAATCCTGATACTCCCAGAGCAGGGGAAGAGCTATACAGTTTATTGTGATGCATCAGGTATTGGGCTGGGAGCAGTGTTGATGCAAGGTGATCGAGTTGTTGCATACAGGTATCGGCAGTTGAGGCCGCATGAGAGGAATTACTCGACGCATGATCTCAAGTTGGCAGCAATTGTTCATGCGTTGCGTTGTTGGAGACATTATCTATTGGGAGAGAATTTTGTGGTTTTCACCGACCACAAAAGCCTCAAGTATATCTTTACTCAGCGTGAATTGAATCTGAGGTGGCGAAGGTGGGTCGAATACCTTCATTCCTTTGATTTTGAGCTTGCCTATACACCTGGTAAAGGTAATGTAGTAGCTGATGCACTGAGCAGGAATACTCAGATACAGGAAGTGCAGGAGGCCAGTGGTGAGTGGCAGCTCATGGCTTTGTTCTCTGAAATGCATCTGGAGGTGCACGACAGTCAGGGGCAGACTTATCTTTCATCTTTAGCTGTGAATTCTACCCTTCTGTATAGAGTGAGGATGAGACAGCTATCGGTTTCATAAGGCCTAGTTCTGCAGGAGTTGGTGGAAAGTGAGGACCCTCCTCTTGGTTGGACGATAGGCGATGATGAAGTTCTGAATTTCCATGGATGAGTATGGGTTCCAGGGGATATACATAAGGAGATGATGTGGGAGTTTCATGCTTCAGCTTGGGCAGTTCATCCCAGGGTTACCAAGATGTACTGTGACTTGAGACGTCAGTACTGGTGGCCGGGTATAAAGAGAGATGTAGCTGGTTTTGTTACGAGTTGTTCCACCTGTCAGCAGGTGAAGGCAGAGCATCAAAGACTAACTGGGATGTTACAGCAGTTACCCATTCCAGAGTGGAAATGGGACAATGTTGCGATAGATTTCATGACTGGTTCGCCGAGGTCACCTCGTGGCAATGATTCTGTATGGGTCGTTGTGGACAGACTCACGAAGGTATCACACTTCTTGCTGATCAAGGAGACATTCGGTGTTGACAAGCTCGGAAGTTTGTATATCTGAGAGATCGTACGTATTCATGGGTTCCCTTGTTCTATCATTTTTGATAGGGATGCCTACTTTACGTCTCGTTTCTGGCAGAGTTTTCAGAGGGCGTTGGGTACACAGGTGTTTTTGAGCACAGCATACCACCCTCAGACCGATGGCTAGTCAGAGTGTACGATACAGGTGCTAGAGTACATTCTGCGTGCATGCATCCTAGACCTTGGGGGCTCTTGGGAGAAGTATATCCCCTTAGTCGAGTTTTCCTATAACAATAGCTTCCAGGCAACTATTGAGATGGCACCATACGAGGCTTTATATGGTAGGTCGTGTCGATCACATTTGTTCTGGTTAGAGGTAGGTGAGGTAGCTTTACTGGGGCCACAACTCGTGCAGGAGACATCTGAGCAGGTCCAGCTGATTTAGAAGCGAATGGCTACCGCACAATCTCGTCAGAAGTCATATGTTGATCGCCGCAGATTACCTTTGGAGTTCGTGGTCGGGGATCAGGTTTTTCTACATGTTTCAATGAGGCTGGGACACAAGCAGATCAGAAGATAGGGTAAACTTTCACCGCGGTATGTGGGACCATTTGAGCTTCTGGAGAGAGTCGGACTGGTTGCTTATCGGTTGCGATTACTGCAGTGGTACCAAGCCATGCATGACTTCTTCCACGTATCTCAGTTGTGCCACTATCATTCAGACCCGTCTCAGGTCTTTCAGCCTGAGGAGGTTGAGCTAGAGGTAGATGCGTCCTTTGAGGAGCATCTGATTCGTATCGTTGACAGGAGCATGAAGGTTCTCTGAGGCCGGTTAGTTCCTCTCGTATGGGTGTTATGGCATCATGGCCGAGTGCAGGACGAGACTTGGGAGCGGTAGGCCGACGTACGTGCTCAGTGGCCGGAGTTGTTCACAGCTATATCTTTACCACCCTTGGAAGGGAAATTCAGGGATGAATTGCTATAAGGGGGGAAGTTTGTAAGAACCTGGTTCTTATTTTGAGGTACGGGCTTCTTATTTTCCCTTTTCCTTAAGTGTTTTTGAGAAAATATGGAAAATGGGGAATAATCATAAATTTTGAAATTACACGCCGTGTACTTTTTCCACACACCGTGTACTTCTAGCCGTGTGTGTGATGAGTACACGAGGCATGTAGCCTTGCCGATGACAAAGGGTGTAAAAACCGACTACACGCCGTGTAGTGGTCCTTTACATATTGTGTAGTCAGTCGACAGGCCTAAACAGTAAGGTGGTGGAAAAGCCACCATCTGGGTGATAGTACACGCCGTGTACTCAGGAGTACATGTCGTGTACTCAGGAGTACATGTCGTGTACTCATGTCAGCAAGTGAACAGTGCCACGCTGACGGGAAGCCTCCAGGTGAACAATTAAATAAAGGGAGTACACGTTGTGTACTTTGGAAGTACAAGCCGTGTACTTTTTTTTCGGCTTAAAACAGGAAGTAGCCTCCTCATTTGGTAGAGGAGGCATTTGAGCCATTTTGGAGCCAAAGGAGGAGGCCGGACCTTTGAAGATACGCTGGGTGTTCGTCTGGAATCGGTTTCCGCCTCGGACGATCTCGTTGGAACCGCACGAGTAAGCCCTCTCTTATCCTAGCGTGTTTCTTAACAATTCTTCTCCTAACGTAAGTTATTTATGTTTATGTCGGTTTTGTTCTTTGTCAGATCTACACCATTCTTGGGCATTTCTGGAGTCGGCATCCGGGTATAACGTTCGTTGGCGTATAAGGTAGGTGGCTTGGTGTTAAATTTTCTAATTGTCGTGTGTTTGTGCGTTTTTGTGCCACGAACCCATGATGGGGTGTCGTGTGGCTAAGTCCATTGCTATATTAAACACCTATAATTGAATAGGTGATTAATTATGATAATAAAATGTTGGTTGGGATCATTAATTGGATCCAGAACCATCCCGAGGGGTGCGTTCCTCTATTTAGCCGTTTGGCCAGGATACCCGAGGGTATGCCTTGTTTAAATTATGCATTACTTTTTCCTTGAGAGTAATTGTATTCAAATTGTATGTTTATATGTTGGGAATGGCCCGGTTACTTATGTCTGAGGGCGATGTTTTGCTATATCCTGAGGGCGTGACTGTATTATCCTGAGGGAAACATTCTATTTCTCCTAAGGGAAACCTTTCGTGCCTGAGGGCTTGACTTCTGGGCCTGAGGGTGACACTTCCTACACCTGAGGTCAAATTCTCTTATGCCTGAGGGCTATACCTGCGGGTTGGATTCTACTTACCCGAGGGTAAGATTTTGCTTGTCTGAGGACGTGGACTGTTTACATAGAAATGCACTATGGTGATTTCTAATATTTAATGAATTAAATGAATATTAAAATAGAAATTTAACTATTAAGTTAGTTACTTGTGAGTACTACTTACTTTATTGCATTTTACTATTGCACTGTTGTTGCATGCTTACACACAGTTGGGCACGGGCCTTTGGTGGGTGTCTACTGAGATATATTTCTCACACCCTGTTTGGGTCACGCTTTTTGTCCCAAATAGATTATGTTTCTGTAGGTGTGGATAGGGGCAAGAGTCCCTATACAGGTACTTGACTATTGTTGAGGAGTAGGAGGGCATGGGACTGAGCCTAGGCTCTTGATGCCGCTGCCAGCTGTTTTGCTTTGTTTTGTTGTACTCTGCTTTTGGTTGTACTGTATTGATGTATAACATGTTCTGGCTGTTTTCTTAGAACATGAGGCATGTAGCATCATCATTTACATACTGTTGGTTATATTCACTTTTGTTGGTTATTTTAGTTGTGTATGGTTTATTGCTTCCACTGTTGATGTATGTTTTATTTTGTATTCCGTTGTGCTACACTTTGACAAATGAGGGCATAGTTTCCCCACTATCAGACCTGGGCCCTCGCTGCTAGTCAGCAGCCTCTGGCGTTTGGGGAAATGCGCTTGAGGTCATGTGGCGAACCGGGTCCGGGGCACCCGTTTAGTGGCTCCTGGAACCGGGACGTTACAAATGAAACCATTTTAAATCATTTCATCATGTTAAGGTGGGTGTGTTTTAAGGTTTGATGATGTCTTTTGGGAAAGCTTGCATGACCAGTTTCAGTTAGGTCAATCAGGATTCAATTGTTTCTTCCTGATGAGGTCCTTGATATGAACTCATATGTAATCTTGTTTTCCCTATTGAATAAAATATGCCTTGAGTGTCATTAGAATGCTTAAGGGAATTCTTTGTAAGGAAATTTTGATGGTGGGGAATGTCTTCGTTTGTAATTGTCCATTAAATGTTAAAAATCCCTTGGTGGGGAGAACCATCAGTCACATTTTTAATGATATGACAACGTGATCATGTCTCTATCTAGTTGAGATTGGGTAAGAACTTTTTGATGTTTAAATTGGGAAATGAGCATTGGGTTGGTTTTTCATGGCTTAAGTGTCATATTCTTAAGTAAATGTTTGGAGGTGCATTGGGTGTTTGGGAATACAACACAAACATTTGAAAAAGACCTCATAACCCTTTTAGGTTGGGTGATATTTTTTTTTCAAGGCTTCTTGGGGATGATAATTTCTAAGGTGGGGAGGTTGTAATGAATCGTGTTTTGAGCCAAGGTAGAATTCCAAGGGAATTTGAATTTTGGAATTTCTATATGGTCTGTTCTTTGAACCAAGCTTCAGAATGTAATTCTGAGAGTTGGAAAACTTCAAAGTGTTGTTCTTAGACTTGGGTAAAGGCCCGAGAGGTTCCTTGGGTGCCTCGTCAAGTTTTGAGAGTGTCAAGCTTGGAAAACTCAAAAATGGGAAGCTTTAAACAAGGTGCATGATTTGTTTGAAACCATGCAGCTCACCAGAGAAAACCATGTGGCTACAACAAGTGAGAAGAAGTTTCCCACACAGGCTATGCACAGTTTCCCATACCATGCATCCATCCCACATAGTTAGTGGCACTTAGGCAGTATTCTCTCACTATTCGTCACATGGTTGGTGCATAGTTAGGGAAAATCATGTGGCACAACCATGAGAGGTGGGTTTACTATGCAGTGGGATCCACAAAATTGGTGCACAGTTTGGCCAAACTATATGGATAAACTGTGTGACCTAGTTTTGAGGGTGAATTGTCCAAAATTACCTTAATGAGTATTAAAACTTTTCTTTATTTCTTTTCTTCTCCTCCTCTAGTGGGTGCCTCCTCCTCCCTTGTGTCATGGGTCTCCTCCAAGCCTAACCTAGGCTTTCAAATATCTCCTTTGTCTAAAGTTTGAATCGAACTTCTCTGGTCATGTTAAATCGGCATCGGTAATCTCTATAATCCTCTAGCTTCATTTCTAAGTTTCTCTTCCTATTTGTTGTGTTATTTTAGTGCAACCTCATTTTTCCTATTTTCAGGTAAAATGTTTGTTTCTTCGATTTATTCCAAACCAGACCAAATAAAACCTTTATATTGGATGATTAAAGAGTCATAAGCATAAGGTAGGTTGTTTATGACTTTATCCCGATGTTTTCATTGAATTATAAATATCATCATTGTGATGCACACTATCCTTTTCCATGTATTGCCTTAAAATTGGTTTCTTTATTTTTAATTGGTATATATATCTAGTATTACCCCTTTTGACCTGTGTTTCATAAATTGAGGTCACCAACCTTGAGTATAGATACCCCTTGGGTGTGCCTTCTTGAATTTCCCCTTGTAGGATTTTGTTAAATTAATATTGGTGCCACCTAAGTTTCATGTTGACCCTTGTGTTTGTTTTTCCTTTATGGTATCCTTCTAAAATGATCCTTATGGTGATTTGAGTGATGCCTTATAAATATGATGATAGTTATGTTAAATGAATTATTTGATGAATAATGTCATGATTTTAATATAAAACCCCTCAAATGAGGTTCACTGTCTTTTAAACTAAAAGGTATTGATTTTTTAGTTAAATTGTGCTTGGTTTATTGCTTTGGAGTTTTCCAATGATTATTTTGATATTATATGAAAGGATTGTTTAGGTTGTAACCGTTTATTTATTATTAAATGGAGTTAACCTCCTTTTATAATAAATTTTGAATTGAACCAATGAACCTTATAAGTGCATGCACTGGTGGAAATCCCACCTATACCAATGCCTTTATCCTAATGGTTAGAAAAAACCATTGGGATAAGAAACATATACCAATGGTTCCTTGAAACTATTGGTATGGGCCAATATATGGTCGATTTTATCAATGGTTTGAGAAAACCATTGGGATAGGCATAGAAATTCACAACATTTTTATAAAACCATTGGGAAATTCTTGATCATCATATAGGTATCCCAATGGTTTTCGCAAACTGTTGGGATAAAAATCCCCAAAAACACTTGAGCCAACTTCCTCCATCCAGAACTATTATTTTCCCTAAAAGAGATCTCCCTCTTATGAACCCTACTTCACAAGTTCCCACTCTACTTCCCAAGCTCACTTCCTCTAGATCTAATATTTTTCCATAAATTAGATCTCTCCATGATGCAAACCCTACTTTCCAACCAGCAATCTATCTTTGATTCAAGTAATCTTTGTTCTTCCACTTCAAATTGATATGTTTTAACTGAGTTATGTCTTCTACCTCCATTTATTTTATCTTTTCCATTATATTTCACTGTAATATTTTTTGTTTTACCCACTGTGTATTATGATCCCCTTATGAACACAAGCCATATATCATTTTAGTTTGTGGTTTTTTTGTTGTTTTGTTGTGATTTATCTTTATAGAATAATTTTGATTGATATTGAAGATGTCAATAAGATCATGAGTTATTTTATCCTTGGTTTATTTTAAATTTAAGGCTTATTGATATGATTTCATTGGTTATACATAAATATATCTATAGAATTTTTTATCTTAAGAGGAACTACAAGATACTCATGAATTATGAATCTACCCTTAAATGTTTTCTTTGAAATATAACACTCTAACTTCAAGATGATGATACCCTCACTATAAGTCATTCATAGAGAACCACTATGATCCTCATAATTGGTCAAATGTGTCAACAATAAAAAATGGGTATCAATTCTTCGTGGTCACATGGTTCAATATTATTTAGCATAAACACAACCACTAATTAATAGGGTGATGTGTGCAGTTGAATAAATCAATCAATATTCATGAACTTAATAAGAAACTTGATTTACCTCAACTCAAATAGTACCAAATGATGTGTTAAAATTGATATGGGTTACACTACAAGAATTCATTTTATATAAAAGTCAATTTCTATCAGTGGAGGGAGTCTTAAAGAGTTTTCTGAAAAGGAATTATGATATTGGTAAACCATTTGAAGAAATAGAAGAGGCTAATGATGGTTGTGCCACAAGATCCAAGCCTTCTATAAGTGACATAATATCTTCAATCTATCTCAAATCTAATTCCACTCTACACACATCAACCTCCCACTCACATTTCATCATTAAATTTTATCCTTTACTTGAAATGAATGATACTCTCCTTCGATGAAAAACAACATCAGTGTGAATTATTTTCATCTATCCCACCATGATGATCACATCAAATATATTAATTATTTGGAACATGACGCACCATGAATTTCCATAGCTAACAGCTATAACAAGTCACTCAATAAAACAATGAAGATGGTGTAAATTATTCCCAATGAGTGTATTGAGAGAAAGAAATTGTAAACTAACTGGAATGATAAATTTATTCTAAAAAAATTAGAATATATTTACAAATAAGTTGAACCATTTTCAAAATAAGTAGTAGAAATAGTAGTTTTGGTTAATACAATACCTTTAATGGATGATTTCCCTCTCCAAAAAATATCAAAACCATATCCACTACATACACATGGCCTTCCTAATCTCCATGACCATGCCCCTGATATAAATAACTTCCCAAAGTGATATTTTTCTAATGGGTATGAACCTTTATCATGTAATAGTAATTTATTAAAATATGCATCGATATACTATTTGTTTTACAAAATGAATTATTACAATTTTTTTACATAATGGATACAAGTTGAATGTATGAAACTGATCAAATCTCAAGCAATTTTCAAAACAATTTGAAGATCTTTTTAGATTTTGCATTTGAAAATGCTTCAGATAGTGGTCACATACATTGCCCGTGTTATAATTGTGTTGTAAGACCTTGTTTTAGCCATGAAGAAGTTATATATCATATAAAAATGTATGTTTTTCAAACAAACTACTATGTGTGGTATAAAAATGAGGAGAAAAT